>NDGM010971458.1:0-15522 GCA_002564305.1 Octomys mimax
AAAAAAAAATCCATTCATGAAGGGTCAGCAAGAGTCATGGGGATCAGAGCGAGGCTTCAGAGCCACTTGCTGCCTGGGAGAGTTGGACTGGGAAAGAGAATAGGGAGCATGCTCCTGGAATAGTACAAGAGGTCAAGAGAACCTGGCCTGTGCTGGGGAGCAGGAGAGGGGACCCTGGAAGTGCAGCTGCCATGACGTGTACTAAGGGTACTCTAAACTATCTATATACAGTATTTTACTCCAGGTCCAATGTGCAGAGTACATAACAGAAGAGACAATTTCTTCACTGTCACCAATACCACACAGCACTCCAAAGACGCCCCAAATGAATACATAAATGTGCGAGGGGGAGGGGGGAAGATTTGCAGCGAAGTGATCTTCCTAGAATTTTTCAAGATTCCCTAGTTTCTAGAGATAAACACAGAAAGATACATTTTTGGTACAACAGAAATGTCTTACACTTGGTTGGATACTGACAACCTATAATGCAGAATTCTATTTCATCAGAATTTGTAAACAGAGAACAAAATTTTATAGGTATTAAAGGAGCAGAGAAGAGACTATTTTGCTGAACCTGCCACAGAATCAGAAATTTAAATGTGCCTCAGGACCCATTTTTGCACTAGAGAAATATTTCCGTGGAGTCATGGGGAAAATAGGGAATCTAGCTGCAGTTCTTACACACACATTTTAATCAGTAGACCCTGTCCATAGCCAGGCTCCTGTGTCTAAATATGTTAGCAAGGGATTTTATTGTTCCAAGCCTGTCTCATCCATTGTCATATAGAAGGTATTTTTCCAGTAACTCCCTGCAACATCGCACTGTTGTCCACATTTTTTCAGGTGAGAACATTGCAACTTGGAAATGAAAAGGAACTTGTCCTCAATCCCAGCACTCACAGGCTAGGTCAGAAATAGATTCCATACTTTTGCATCAGCTCTTTAATGACTTTCCAGTATCCTGTGATGGGTAAGAGACAATGTTCACCAACTTGAGAATTAGCCATGTGTCTCATTACAGGCACGTAAAATACTCCTCTCAGTTAGGGTTAGATGCTGAGCATCCAAAAGCAGATGAATTTTCCAACGTTAGGCATCAGATGGAGAAGTGTGGGTGTCCAGGGGGCACCAGGAGGCAGAGGACCCACGAGCCCACTTCCTCAAAGTTGGGCTGCTGCAGCAACGGATCTGCAACATTTCATAACAGCAGCATGACGCTGATGAGAATGTCACTGTCTCTCATAAAATCCTGAAGAATAGGAATAAACTGTAGAATAATTTTAAATGTCAACATAAAGATAGCAATATTTTAAACTTAAAAAGTCACTGGTTATGGTAGTAATGTAAGTAATGTACTGTAATTTAATGTTTTCTATACTGAAATATTTCTAAAATGGTTTATATTATATATGAATAGGATAGCAAAACCCCATACATTAAGAAAAATATAGTTCCCACAGTTATTTATTTGGTAGATACATTTTGAAAGTTAATTATATACATAGCATTATACCCAGTGAAAAATAAGTGCTCAAACTCATTATTATTAATATTTTGGAGAAAATGTCAAGTAAGGTGATATGTGAAAGTGATTTGAAAATTATAAGACATTATGAAAATAAAAGTACTACTAAAGTGAGTCAAATTGTCGTTCAGTGGGTGTAGAGTTTCAGATATGAAGGATTAAAAATACTGGATGTCTATTCTGTGACAATGTGGATATGCTCAACGTTACTAAATTGTACTTTTTGGAATGTGAGAAGGTAGCTTTTGTGTTTAATCACAATAAATAAGGTCATGCAGGTTGAGACACATTGTCAGAGATACAATTATCAATCATGTCATTGACATATTAGCCCTCAGTAACAGTCATTTGCTGTAAATTCCCTCCCTCTCCTCTGCCATAGCTGGGGAGATAGCTCAGTAGAATAAGTACTTCCCTGGCAAGCACAAAGGCCTGCCTGAGTTCAATCCCCAGTTCCACCAAAAAATAAAATAAAATAAAAATAAAAGCCATTTCAATTTGAGACACTTAGGTCTCACAAGCTTACTGACTGTTGCAACCTTTCTATTTGTGGTCATTAAAAACACTAAGAAGAAAACAGTCACCAGTATGCAAATAGAAAACCACCCCAGGAAATCATTCTCCTTCAAAAGTATAGCTCAGAGCTGGGGAGATAGCTCGGTGGTCTAAGAGCCTGACTGGCAAGTACAAGGGCCCGGGTTCCATTCCCGGTACTGCATGCTGTGCTGGCCTAGGAGACTGGGCAGGGTGGTGCCCACCTGTAATCCCAGCACTGGGGAGGCTGAGACAGGAGGATCACAAGTCTGGGTTGCATAGTGAAACACTATACCAAACAAACAAATAAGATTTGTTTTTCTTTTAAAGTACAGCTAATATCAACAACAGCTAAAAGGACTGACACAAGTTATCAGGTTCTGTGCAAAAAAAAAAAAAATGGAACTAATGAAAAACCAGAGGCAAGGCCCCTTACTAAATGCAAAGTGAGCAGAAACTCCTCACTATCCTTTAGCTGTACTCCTGGTTTCTGTTACAGGATTCTTTTCTCACAGCTACAAGATGCCAAGAAATTTGAAATAGTGAGACGTCTTGCCAACAGGATGTGAAATCACATCCTAATGGATATTTGTTCCAGGAAGACAGCTTGCAAGGGCATTTGTTACTTTCTTTAGCTAGACAGTCTAGAAAATCGCAAGCAAATGTACATATACAGAAGAAACAATGTGAAGTGCTTGGCACCGTGCTCCTTCAAGATCGATAAATTTTGGACACACATTATTGGTGAAATGTCAATTCTGTGCTGATTTTCTTTTTTGACAAGCAGAGTTTCCATAAGAAGGACTGCAGAAATGAACATGTGACCTAGGCGAGTGACCTACCCGGTAGGGTAGGTGCCTTGATTTCCCATTAAGAAGGTCCATTGACACGACAGGTGTACTTCACATTGGTCTCTTTTACCTCGGTGGATTGCTTCTTTGGTGTACAGAGGAAAGCCTGAAGAGATTTTTAAATGATTTTTTAAGTAATAAAAATGGAAGTTTCAACTTTAGTATGCTCTATTCTGATTTCCTAAGAGACAGATACTTAATCTTGCTGAAGTATCCTGATGCACATTATTTGACTAAATGAGAAAGCAAAATATTTGACAGGACAATAAGACATTTTTTTTATTCCTTGACATTTTGCATTCATTTGGGAATAAATCTGCAAATTTCTTCTTAATATAGTCAGTATGCATATCATGTGGGAGTACCCCCATGGAAATAAATTTATATACCTGTGATCCAGAGAGCGGTCTGATGCCCTTAGCAGCCTACATGAATGCATGATGACTACAGTAAAATATATTTATCCCACAAGTGAGAGGAGAATTGATTACTCTAGAGAGCTAAAGCCATAACTAATTCACAGAGACTCTTTCTTATGATGATGATAAATATTCTGTGTCATTCCGACCCATAAAATATACTGTTTTTACAACAGACTCATTGTAATAATTCATCTTAAATGTCTTCTGGACATATTTTCTTATGATTTCCAAACAAGCACCATTTTGCTTTCTTGTTTTCAAAATAAGTTGAGGAGTTAAAAGTAATAAGTAGCATTGTTATGCTTGCTTTGGAAATATATATAATCTGTGTATGAAATGTAAATCTTCCCTTCTTAGAATTTACCAAGGAAATATTATTGTGCACCTGCATAGACATTTTTGTACTTTACAGTTTATTTGGAGAGGAACCAACAGGGCACATAAGTGACTTTATCTGTGCATGAACAAATGGGCAGGGAGCTAACCCCTCAGCTAATCCCCCTGGCTTTTGTTCTACATAAAAATGATCTCCTCTTTCTTTTTATCCACTGTATTACCATAGCTGTGTCAATCTGAAGCTGGCTTTTTATTGAAAAGTAAAGAATATGCATACCTCTATAATTTCTTGACACTTTCTTTTGAATCCTTTTGAAAAGTTTGGCATTTTGTCTTTGGAAAAATTACTTGGTGGAAGATCAAAGTACACAGTAAAGGTACTTGTGAAAGCATTTTTATAAACCATTTCTCTTTTGATACAAATCATGTGATAGTTTAGAACATATTTAAGTACCATATGTATTATGTTTAATGTTGACACAAAGGAAAGACAAATAGAAGTAGGAATTAAAGTGGTTTGACTTAGAAATTCTGATGCTATTATCTTTTTGAATTATGGAGTTCATAGATTCTTAGCATAAATTAGAACCAGTAGTAATTACAAATACCCATTGGTGTAATGTTCCATATGCACAAATAAAGACAGTTGGGTTCAAATACATAAGCCAACGTGCCCACATTCATACAGATAATTCCACATAAATTATAGAAGTAAATAGGTTTGGTATTTTCTTCTCATTTTTCTGAAAGGAACAGAGTGAAGAAGGAAAAAATAATCAAGGCTAAAGGAAATTTTTGGACATTCAGAATTTTTTTCCAATTTCAGTGATTAATTTGTTACTGTGAAGGAACAGAGGTACACTTTCCCTTCATTTAAATGAAATAAGATGGATATAATGTCCAGGAATATAAAGTGAAGGACTGCGGAGTCAAGCATCAAGTTCTGCATAGCTAGGTTCAGGGCCACTTCCAAAAGACCAGTGTTTTAGACAACTTAGTGCACATGTCATTTGGCTCATGAACTGGAGAGACAGCCAAACTTCTTGCAGCTCCACATGGGGAGTTCAGGGTTCATAGGGTCATGTTCAGTCTAGTGCCTCCTGGGAATCTGAATTTATTAAAATGGGTCACTTAGCTTGATTTAGTTAATCACCTACAAATCCTGCTCAAAATTGAGGACTCCCATTTTTCTCTGAATTGGCCAATGATAGAATATAGCGTGGGTGTGATGGGCAGGCAGACAGTGTTCCATAACTATGCCAAGTTCTTGTGACAACCAATTTATGGAAAAAGAAAAGATTGACTTGGGCTCACGGTTTTGGAATGCTCAGTCCATAATTCACTGGCCCAGCTTCTCTTAGTTTATGATAAGGAAGCACCTCATAGCAGTAAGCAAATAACAATGCAAAATCTTTCACCCCATGGCTAGAACGTGAAAGGGAGGGAAAGGAAGAGGCCAAAGGCCAACAACTCCTTTGAAAGGCATACTGGAAAAGAGAGTTCCAACAAAGCACTACCTTGGAAAGGGTCTATCACTTTCCAATGGTATCTATCTGAGAGAAAACTAGTAACATATTGCCTTTGGAAACATTTAATATCTAAATTCTAGCATTTGGTGACTAATTTTCTTCTTTATTGACCACAGGACTCATTCTTTGTTCATTTATTGCAATCATATTAATAGCAATAATTTCCTTCAGAAATCTGTCAATCATATATATAGTACTGGATGGACTTCTATCTGGGTAAAACACTTACGTTATTACTATCATAATGGTTTTCAAGTACAAAAAAGACAAATCAAAAGGCACTGCGTCCATAGCCCAAAAGACTTGCAAGGATCATCCCTTCATTAGATATCTGCTAAGCATGAGCCACTGTGTTAGGCCACAGGTTGACACTGAAGTGAGGACTTGATTTCTCAACCAGGACTCTGTGTTTCCCACAGCCTTTCTCTCTCCTTTCTCTTACTTTCCTTCTCTGTGCCTACACAAAGGTTCTGCTTCCTCTGGGTCTCTTTACCAGGTCTCCATTCACAATGTCCACTATTTATGTTCAGTTCAAGGGCAGCAGATCTCCTCCTGGCCCTGTGGGAGAGCCTAATACACTCGAGTGAGGCGCAGCATGGTGTGGGGAACAGCTGTTAACAGTGTGTGCTTCTCACAGTGCTGAAAAAGCCCGTGGCACCCACAAAAGTCATCCCTTCACGTTTACCTGGAAAATGTGGCTTCTGTGGAAATCACCACTTGGCCAGAGGCCCATTGACTCTGCTCACCCAAGCCCTGTTTGTAGCCATGGAAAGCAGAAAGTGTGCTGTACGCCATCTCATCTCAGTGACAAAACAGTTCAGCACGTTATCCTGGCATGTGGAGAAGTCTAATATATTAAACAAATAATGAAAGCAGAACTGGCTCACAAATGCTCCACAGCTTCCCTTCATATGGAAGATCTCATATGAATAGATAATTTTGTTCACCGGCAGCAACTGTGTTTTGGATAATGCAGAAAAAGATTGCTTTTTCAATTTCAGACTAATGATTAATGTATCTGTGAGTTTAAAAAAAAAAAAAAGCAATAATAAAAGGTGAGGCCTGAATTCTTCCCAGTAAGCTATCTGTAAAATGTAAATGCTTGTGGATTAAATGCATCTTAGCAGCCAATATTAGCACACTTGGGAACAAAAAACCCAAACAAATATTTATTATCTGGAGTCGTCTGCCTGTATGCTGAACGTAAAATAAAAAGTTAAGATTCAACTGCTACTGTTTGTTTGCATCGTCCATAAAGCTATGGGTTACTTTTCTCCATTTATTAATGCAAACACACTGATTTCTTTAAAAACGAGATTTAATAAGAATAAATCATGGTTTGCAAGATACATTTAAAATATACTTTAAAATTATTTTTTAATATACAAGAATTGCGACTAATGGTTATATTATGTATCAGATAATAACTATGTGATTATACTTTTTTCTCCATTCTACTCACCATGCTGCTGTGTAAACTGACAAGAAAGAATGAAAACGGGCCTTGGCGCTTCCTCGTCAGCCCCTTATCTGTCATTCTAAATCACTTTAGGTATTGGTTCTTGAAGAGATGACCGAGGTTAGCAGTCAGGTGTCTTCCAAAGTTATGTTTAGGTAGGAAAATATATGTTACAGACAGGAGTGCGCAGTGAGCTTCTGCAACCACTCAACCTGCTCCTCTCGCCACTTGGAACGTCCTCCAGGTGACACTTGTGTGTGGCTCTGCAGACAGCTGGGGTTGGGGTCCCAGCCCGAGGCTGCTTCCGGTGTAGCATTGCTTTGCCTACATCTTCTGTGGCCCAACACTTTCATAGGCCTCCTTTTTGACCCATTTTTAAAAGAAAAAATTTTCCGGACTGAATAAGACTATCTCTTGTTAAAATGTCCAGGCTTGCTAAGAGGTCTGGCTGATGATGAATTGTGCTTAGTAGGCACACTTGATAAGGCACAAGCAAACTTGATGCAAAAGAGCCACACACATTTTTCTCTTATAGTATTTGCTCAGGCCCTCCTTGTCTAACTGCGGGGGAAGGATGAGGACGTGTATGTCTTTACTATATAGTCAGAGTGACAGCGAGCATGGTTGTTCTTTTGTTTTATAAATGTGGCTAGAATGAGTGCTAAAATTGAGGAAGAGAACTTGGGTCCTAATCTCAACTCTGCCATGTACTTTGTAATCATATACACTTTCATTAGAGCTCTCAATGAGATTTTCAGCTTCTTGACAGTAGAGTTGATGTGCATTTTATAGCAAGGTGGCTGGAGAAGTTAGGGCTGACCTCCAGGCAGAAGTTAGAGCTAGAAGTACAGATATCGAGTCATCAGCATCTATGTTCAACTTCAAGACTCTTGAGAAGATAGGACAAGGGGAGGTAAAAGAAAGGGTAGGGAAGATATTAGATGAGAGAACTTTGAAACCACAGGAGTTTGGGAGTCATGGGAAGAAGAAAAAACAGACTTTGAAGGCACACTGGCTAAGTAGACACCCACCCAGATCAGTGGTCACTACTAATGACCCTCTAGGTGACTCTTGAAGGATTTGTGTCTCAAAGGGATAGAATGAGGTGCTGGACACCCTCGAGAAGACAAATAGATGGTCCTTGTGGTATAGGGGGGAGGTAAGAGAGAGACTGTGATGAAGAGAACGATCATAGGTGAGAAGAGCAAAGTTGGTCTCCTGGGGGCAACACTCTGCCATGAAGCAAGAATGAAAGATACCAGAAAGAAGAGTATCATGCCCAATGTCCTTGTCTCCTGAGTCTCCATCTTTCTTAGATATGGTTAGTGACTGTTTATGTTAGTGACCAATTAGAAATTTTCTAACCACTGTTTGAAACTGCATAGTTGGTGAATTATTTTTTAGCTTGCTGGCTTGTGGTTTGATCATTTTCTTCTTATTTCATGGCTCTAAAATACATCTAGAATCCATTCTTCTGGGCCTATGTGTGCCTCTACTTCTTACTAGATATGTAACTTCAGCATTTGATTAAGCTTCTGATTTTCTGATGTGCAAAACTAGACTAATGAGTTCTACCCTCAAAGGTTGTTTTGAGGATAGTTTATGTAAAACTATGAAATGCATCATATTTTTCTTAATTTAAAAATGTTTTATTGAGGGCCAGCCAGATAGTTCAGCAGACTAAGGCACCTGCTTAGGCAGACTCAGGGACCAGGGTTCAATCTCTGGCCTGCTGTGCTGGTCCTGCCCCCAAGGCACACTGAGATGGCAATTGAGACTAGGAATAGTGGTGCATGCCTGTAATCCCAGCACTGGGGAGGCTGAAAACAGGAAGATCACTACTATCCAATCTATGTAGTGAGACCCTGTAGATCCTGTAAATACAAACAAAAAGTTTTCTTGTTCTGTCTATGCTTATCTGAACACTAGGACAATCTGCTGGTGAGAAACAGTCTGCCTGACTTACTACCTAGTGTTATTTGAGTAGCACAATAAGATCGTTATTCTTGACTTTTACCTTTCTTTAAACAATGGTGTTTTTCTTCTAAACAATAGATGGGAAAGTTTTACCTGTCATTAAGGAAATAGCTTAGCCATGCAAAGTCCTATTTACTCCGTACCCACTCTGTGGGACTTCTGGAATTAGCAGTGATAATGTACAAAAGTGTGTGGCTTCACTCTGTCATCAACAGGTGCCCAGAGATGGAAGCCACAAGGACATTGATTTTTGCAAGGATGACAGAACTCTTCTAACCATCCCCAACCTCATTTCCCCATGTATTAATTTAACATTAGCACTCTTAATAATTTGCTCTTGTTATCATGGAAGCCAGTCATGAACTGGTACATGCCATAGTCCTGGGTAGATCTCTGACTTCCTTTTACTGTCTGGGAGAAGGCGAATCTAGACTCGAACTCGAAACCTCCCACTTGCCAGGAAGGCTCCCAGCCTCTGTGCTATACCCTCGGCCCTGATCTCAGACTTCTTACAGTAGAAACTGAGTATGGATTCTGAAGTATATTTCACACCTCTAATTTAGTTCAAGGACAATGAATATTCAATAAGTACATGCTCTGAAGCCTGGGGTGACAGGCAACATCATACCTCCTAGACATTAGGGAGAAGAAAAATATCCTTTTAATGTGTTTGTCTAATTGAGTAAGCAAAAAAATAAAAACCTTCTATTTCTGGAAATGAATTCTGCAATTCAATTATAGGAGTTCTTTCAAATGTAGTCAGTACTTATAAATCATAGATGTTTAATATTATAGACAAAAACTAGTCATAAGTCTAATAGAAAGGTTTGGAAGCCAAGAAATCGCTTAACACATTTATACAGCTTGTATTTACTTTTGCTGAAATAATTGAATTTGTAACAATTATAAGGCATCCCAGCTCTCTTTCATGATGGGTATTGATTGTTACACTGCAGAAGCTTTCCTCATTAAAAAATAAAGTGTTCAAGTCATTGTGGCTCCATCAACAGACCTTGGTGTCATTGTTACAGTAATCATGTGTTTTATGGTACATTGAGATGTCTTTAAAGCTTCAGTTGTAACATAATGACTTGCAAAGCTTTCAAAAGTTAATTATCTTGTGTGTCACAGACAGAAACAGATATGTCTTCAACCTGATCTGAAAGAAAGCTGGAATAAAAGGCAGGAGTCACTTCATAAATAGCATTTCTTATGTAGCTCATTCGTATCTGTATACCTGAGACCAGTGGACTAGGGGTGTGGCGAATCACTGGACTGGTTTGGGTGGCAAATACGTGAGTACTCATGGGGTAATGGAAAGAGTAGTGGAGGAGGCACTTAGGAAGCTTGTGCAGGGCCAGGTTATAGGAAACAACCACCCTGGTGTCTCATGAAAACTGTAGATTTATGGACCACTGCAGAGACTGGAGGCTCCTGAGCAGAGGACTGAGGCCTTGGGCCAGAAAGGTGGACAGAGTAGGAATCCAGGTATGTGAGTATGTGAGATGGAAGTAAGAGCATGCAGAAAAACATTGGAGGGAAACAACATTAGAAAGGTGTTACAATTAGAAAGAGTTTATAATTGGTCTGGGAACAAACTAACAAAAAAAAAAAAGAGGAGTATAATTTTTGGGAAGTGACAAAGCAGTAAGAAGATCAGAGAGGATGTGGGGCCCATATGCAACCACATTTTGTGAATGATTAAATGTAAAAGAGAGAAGCAGTGGGAGTCAAAAATGACATTGAGTCTTGCCGACTGGGTAGTATTTAAATCATTGACAGAATTAACTAAATGACAAGCCAAAAATATTTTAGTGATGCATCATGTTATAAAAATTTAGAATTGTGCGTTAAAACCACTAGCAGAAAAAGCAGAATGGTCATCAGAGAGTTAGGCTGCGTATTATTCTACAGTACGGTTCATATAATGGTTGTTTGCTTCGTTTTGTTTTATTTATATTTTTTACTAAGGAATTGCTGGTTTACAGGCTATAGACATTTCCAAGTTTTTTTGATATTGTCAACTTGCTTTCTCAAATGATTATCCAAAACTCTTCCATGGCTATTTGTACAATCTTCCTTCCCAAATGTCTGTCAGGATGTTTCACAGTTAGCTAGCAGCATCTTCTTTACCACTAACCCTATGGCTAATACTAAAAGTTAGCATTTTTGTGTTTAATAATAATTCAGAGTTCTTATTTTCTCAATGTGCTGTTCGCATCCTTTGTTCTCACCTATCTACCTATCTATCTATCTATCTTGAGGTCATATTTCATTTACTTATTTATTTATTATCACATGTTTCCATTAAGTAGGGATTACATTCCTCGGGGAAGAGTTGGTATGTAAGTGCAGCACTTTTTAATTCTTCTCATGAGCCCTTCCCTTCCCTTCCTCATCCTTCTCTGCATCTCTTGGTCCCTTTCCCTTTTGCCAAAGACCTATCTTGCTGCTATTATCTGTCCTTTATTTTGCTTTGTATATATACCTTGGTATGCTTACATATGAGAAAGGATGCAAAATTCAAGCAGCCTGTGTGTCATATTGATTTCATTTAACATTAAATGTCTCAGGGTATATCCCTTTTCCCACAAATGACTCCAGTTTGTCCTTTATGGTAGAATAGTGCTCCATTGTGTGTAAATGTCCCATGTTCTTTGTCTGTTCATGACTTGATGGGTAGGTAGGCCACTTCTAAGACTTGGCCAGGATGAATTATGCTGTCAACATGGATATGCACAGGGCACTAAAATATGACGTGCTTAATTCTTTCCATTTTTCTTATCTACTGTTCATTGAGTGTTTTGTTTATAATACAATACTCATTTTATTTCCAAATGTTTTCTTTCCAGTCTGCTTTTTCACACATGTTCCGGTATGTCTAAAATACACACGTGATTGTATTGCTCAAGTTTCTGTTTACACATGGACATTTTTCCTGTGCGACTCACCCTGCGTGGCATGGTTTAGTGAAGTATTCTGTGATTTCTCGTGGGAAATGGCCTGCCTCTCCTTTCTTCTCTCCTGCATACCTGATCTCTACAACATAGAGTAATTATAGCACCTAAGAGAGTTGATCACTTCATCTTACTCACAAGATAAGCCCTAGATTGTGAACTCCTGGGTGGGTCTCTTCACTTTTGTATTCTCAGAAGTTGGCCATTGGTCCAGGCTCCAAGATACCAGATGCTCAGTAATTGCTTTCAAGAGTTAACTTCTTTGGAAAAAATAAGATAACATTTTCATTACTTTTGAGGGATTTTTCACCTTTTTGAAACTTCTCTCTGTCTCTCTCTCTGTGTCTCTTTCTCTATCTCTGTCTGTCTCTGTCTCTGTCTCTCTTTCTCTCTCTACCCCCCCCCAGCAAATTTCATGTAAAAAATGCTACATTCCCATATAACCCTTACTAAAGCTGATCTTTACCCTTCCCAAGAAAAATAAGCTTTACAAAAATGGCATATATGCTAAACATCTGTTACTATAATTTTCAGAAAAATTAAAATGCTAAAGTGTTTATTATTAACTTTGCTATTTACACTCATTTGATGAAAATGTCTTTATTGGGGGGGCCTCTGGGGATTGACCTCTCACACTGAGCTACAACCTCAGCCATCTAAAAAATATTTTTTTTTGGAGACTGAATCTTGCTAACTTGCCAAATTGACTAGGCTGAATTTGAACTTATGATCCTTCTGCCTCTGCTGGGGTTACAGTCACGTGCTGCCATGCCCAATGGAGAGTGATTAAAAGAACTTTGATAAATAACTCCAAAGCAATTTAATCAGTTTTTATATAAAAAAATTTGAGATGAATGTATATGCCTACAGGGTTAACGTTTCATTAAAAATTTTTTAATTATTTCATTTGCTAAAGTATAGTTCTTCACACTCCTAGCGCTTCCTGCCCTTTCATATCACATTGGCGCAGATGACCCAGCTCAACAGCAGCCTCCCCTACAGTGCAGCTGTGATGCTGCTTTGTGGAATTCCCCTGCATACTTTTTGACCAGACACGGATGGTCAAATGGCTGCAGCCAGATTTACTCCCTTTGAACTCTTTCAAGCTTATGTTACATACTTTGGTTCCAAAGCCTCCCTCCATAGCATCATCTTAATACTTGAAGGGCAATGGCAGGCTGGAAAACTGCAGACAGTCCCTTCTCTTAGCACTGACTCCCTCGCCTTCTCCTCCTCTCTTCATGGTATATTTTAAGGTACTCTTTTTCTGTTAAGCATTGGTGCTATCTTAACTATGAGTGGCATATCTTTTATGTGGCTGCGGAACATCACAGATGATACCCTGGGGAGTTGACAGTCTTCTTATTAAAAGTGTCGTTCTCTTTTTCTGTCTGTAGGTGCAGATCACTGAGAAAATGGACTTTCTTTCTCTCCTTTTTGTTCAGCCAAGCTTCTGCTACCTAATTTTTATTGATAGCACATACAAAAATTGACTTTAACACTCTGTTGGCTCTGCCAGGCCGTGGCGGCTGGAGCTGGGCATGTTAATTGTTCCCCACACTCACCCAGGATTTGATTAGATCCTTAATTCTCTTTGGCAACTCTCTGAGCCTGTCACAAAATATAATTTGAAAAAAGGGTACTCTTTTCATATAACTTCATTAAGAACATTTGTTCAGCCCTTAGAATACGTACAACAATCTCAAATCACATTTAAAGAATGCCATTGTGGAGAAGCAGGTCACATTTCTAATTTTACTTTAAGATCTTCATAAATTCCATGTGACAGACTTTTCAGCCATAAAATGTTACCCATTGTCGGTGTTCTGTGTTTAAAAGGCACAAGTGGGAACTCCGCAACTTACATCTGTGACATGCTGAGTCTTGAGTTTTTACTTTTTACTGGATCATCAAGAGAATAGTACTTGAGTGAATAAGTGAATAATGTCCTCCATTCCTAGCCTATTATATTTACATGCCTGCAAAGCCCACTTTTTCCTGGGTTTAATATATGTCTGTCAATATGGAACAATACTCAGTGTTGTTAAGTTTCCATATTCTTATTTTCTAGAACTTAAATTCAAGCAAAAAGAGGATTAAAGCACCTGCAAGCAGGCCCAGGGACTGGGGGTTCCATCCCTTGGCGGGCCTGCTGTGCCAGCCCCGCCCCCTGGAGTGCCCTGAGGTGACAATTGAGACTGTGTGTGGTGGCCTGCGCCTGTAATCCCAGTTTTGGGAAGCTATAAACAGGCAAATCATTACAAGTATGATATAGTAGTGAGACCCTGAATAGCCTGTAGACCCTTCCCTAAAATACAGGGAAAAAATAAATATTTAAAAAAATGAATTCAAGCAAGAAACGTTTTAGCAAAAATATAGAAGAGGTAAGTGATAGAGCCAGAGGACCGCAAGGAAAATGATCAAATCTGGAAGCTGTGAAGTGGATTCACAATTGTAGGAGATGTGGACTATGCCGGTTGGCCTTCACGGAGAAGTAACTGCAAACTATGTGGAGATCTATGGCTTTTATTTTAGCTTGACAAAACTGCTCAAGGTAGCATTGTTATACCCACTTCACTAATAAAAGGCTGAGCTTAAAATGGATAAAGTGACCAGCCAGGCATGCATCCCCTGAGTTTTGGTTCTAAGAGTAAAACCAGCTCTGCATTATTTTCCTTGCAAGAGGGCAATGTTCTTGTCTGTGGAGTGTCGAAGGTCAAGAAAGATGTCTTAGGGAGATCTGAGATGATTTCATTGAGTAAAAAGCATATGACCTAAGTGTTGAAAAGCAGGTCACATTTGGACATGCTTATAAAAATGGCCTTTATAAACACAGGGTGTTGGGAGTCACCCAAGAGACAGGAAGCGTGTCCTCTAGCTGCCTCACAGAAGGATCCTGTAAGCAATGGAATGACGGAACAAATCACTAAATATTAGTCATTAATCCAAAAAGTTTGATTTTGTCTTAAAGGTTACAAGATTTTCCATTTATTCAGACTGAGTTAGAGGTCAGAAGTGAGACAGATGCTTTCCATGGCTGGTCAAAACTGGCCAGCCATGTTACCACTCAATAGTATTGCCACAATTTATGTTTGCTCAAATTAGATGCCACGCAGCTAAAGAAGATGAGGCCAATAATCAATAACAAAAAAGAACATAACAGCAACACTTCTTGAGGTCTCGTTGGATACCACCCTTGTGCACTCCAGGTTCTCTCAATTAGTGAGAGAGAAATCTGAAAGTCTCGTTATTTCCTGTCTTAACAAATTTTGAAACTTGCAAGAAAGTTGTGCTACTAACAGAGAATCATAACATTTATAAGTAGCTAATTTATCATTTGTGCCTTACCCTCAACCATGAGTGTCCACTGCCTCCTTCAAGTAGGTAAGTGTGTGGCGAGAGGCAACAAGCTTAAACTCAGGGTAGAGTGGGGAATATTTTATCTGATTTTACCTGAGAAAATAGAAAGCGGGCAAGTGCTCTCTAAGGAAAAGAGGCCATAGGTTTATAGAGTGAAATCATCACTCTGAAGGATGTACTTCATCCTCTCCAAGTACTTAGGCAGATAGGACGGTACACTTTAATAGAGTCATGTGGCTTGGAAAGGCCTCCAGGGGGCCATTCAGCTATCTCCTTTTTGCACCTGAAGGTTTTTTAAAGACTTGAAATGCATTGGTAATGAAGTTTATGTCAGAGGGATGGGGTCAAAGCTTTAGCATTAGGAGGATCAACTGTGAGGAGGAAGATGGCCTGGCTGAGTGTTTGAAGCAGGAGGAAAATTACCAAAGGGGCTGCCTTTTCTTTCCTTCATTTGCCATGCACTCCCTCTGCCCTTGAGCCAATCTTGCATCTCCCATGGTCATCAAGAATGATGCCTTACTTCCCACCTCTGTGAAAAAGGGTATCGGACGGGTCCAGCATCCTTTGGGTGG
>NDGM010971465.1:0-15877 GCA_002564305.1 Octomys mimax
TCTGTGTAGAAATTTCTGTTCAGGTTTTGTTTGTTTGTTTGTTTGCTTTCCTATGTCCACAGGTTCTTAGGAAACCAAAAACATTGCACATAATTACAAGACTAAAAGAATTTTTAAAGATTTAAAAAGTGAAAGTATAATGAATAAAATTTTAAAATAAATGAGGAATTTGAAAATGATATGTAAGGGAGAGGAAAGAAAGAAAAGAACAGCATTTTATCCTAACACCCCGCACAGCCCCCTTGTGCAGCGCCCTGGCTATGCCGGCCCATTTCTCTTCAGTTTCTCCGACAGTCTGCGCTGGGCTGCGCTAAAAGCCAGTCCTTGGCTCTGCCGCTTTCTCCTCAGAGGCACCGTGCCCTGCCCGCACAGCTCAAAGGAGGAGAGGCGCATTTTAGCTCCGTGTGTAGAGGTTTCAGTCCACGGTCAGCTGGCTCCTAGGCAGGGCGGCGTGGCAGAGGGGCTGCAGAGGAGGACAGACCCGGCAGGGCTGCAGGAAGCAGGGAGGGATCAAGGGGGAGGAGGGAGAGCGGCCTTGCAGGCCCCGCCGCAGGGCCCGCCTCCCCCAGCTCCACCCCTTCGGCGGCACCTTCGACTGTGAACGCAACGGTGGGTTCGTCCAGCAATGACTGTTGTGGCTCAGTGGTCCAGCTACCCCCTAAAGCTCCCTCCCATGCACACGAAGCTTTGGGGGACATAGATATAAGCCCCAACAGGGCCTGCTTAGCCAGCATTAGAAACGTGGATAGTTGTGGAATTACAGAAAACATAGTCTTAAGTAAAACTTAAAATGTCAAGCATGTGAATTCTAAGTAAATGTAGTCTAGGTCGGGCAAGATGAAAGTAGAGCGCTGTGAAATAACTTGTTATGGAATAAATTCTGTTAAATTGAATAGTGCTCCCGGGTGCGACTTTGAGCCATTTGAAAGTCTATTTTTTTCCTGTTCTTCCCAAGAATGGCACCGAGAAGAGCCCAGCGTCTACATGGTGATCGTGGGGCCGGAAGTAAGTGCATGTGCTGGGGCTCGTCTCCTCTGTCTGCTTTTTTTTCCTTTTGATGTATTATCTAAAATAGTTCATATTACTCATCTCATCAAGTTGGCTTTCTTCCCTTTTTTTTTTTTTTCCCTTTGGTTTTTTTGAGACAAAGTTTTGCTGTGTGATGCAGGCTGGCCTTGCACATGTGCGATGCAAGAGCTGGGACCACAGGTGTGAGCCACTGCACCCCGATCTTCCCTCACTTCTAAGTACCTGAAGTCAGTTTGCCTTTCAAAAATAGAAACCATCAGCGGACTCAAGCACCTGCTTCGGCAGAGCACAGTGGTTGGGATTTGATCCCGGCATGCCGTGCTGGCCCCGCCTCCGGGGTGCACTGAGCCGGCAATTGAGACTGGGTGTGGTGGCGTGCGTGCCTGTAATCCCAGTGCTTGGGAGACGGAACACAGGCCAATCAGTATGAGTCCGATCTGTGTAGTGAGACCCTGTAGATCCTGTACACCCCATAGACTCTCTCCTAACTTCATTAAATAAATAAGAAAACCAGACCACAGGTGGAGCTCATGACCACCACAGGTCATCTCTGCAGGCCATTTATCGTAAAGATCATTATGGTGAATCTTTACAAAAATTGCCTTGCTGTAAGGGATAGCTAAGAAAGTCTTAGAGAGACACAGGGGTCATGGAGAGGGTCTTCTCAGGCTCCAGGTGGGGCGGGCAGAAGACTCCCTGTGTAGGACAAGCCGTGGCTGCGCTGTCTCTGGACCTGCTCAGAAAGTGCGCGGAGAGCGAGGGCAGCTGCTTCTGCAGCCGCAGCAGGCAGGGTCCTTGGGCCGTGTTCAGGGCCTGCGGGAGGCTCAGGAGCCCGCGGGGGGCGGGGAGGGACGGGCTCTTGGTGGGAGGTTGTCACATCTGATGGCGGTGGCGGCGGCTGCTCCAGGGTTGCTTTCTGAGACCCCAAGTTCCTGCACATGCCTGCGCTGAGATCAAAGCTGGCTTCTAATGCAGTGGCAGAGGTGGTGAGGCCTGAAGGAGGTGGCGAGGACAAGCGTGGGGAGCCAGGGTAGGGACCCTGGGAGCAGAATCCGTGTCCTTCCTAGGAGACCCAGAGAGTTTCTCACCCCATCTGCATGGACACACGGGGAGGCGCCTGTGCATCAGGAAGCCCTCGTCAGACTCTGGGTTTGCCTGGACCTGGACTCCCAGCCTCGGGGCCAGGGGCAGCCAGCTTCAGAGTGGTCCCAGCTGCCTGCCTTATGCTGTTGCCATGGCAGTTGTGCTCACGTGTGTGTGCGTGTGTGTGCATGCGTGTGCGTACAGGTGTAGTGGGATTCCCACTGTGGGTGCCACACCAGGACGGGCCTCCCTCTTTCACACATTCTGCACATTATCACCCCCCCCCCCAAATTCCAGCTGGTGGGGCGCTGCACAGCTCTGAGCCTGACTGGGCTGCCTGCTTGTGCAGCTTCTCTAGTTTTCCAGGTCCCAAGGGACCCAGGGATCAAGCAGACCTTTCCTCAGCGTTCTCCAGGGCTTTGGGGAATGATGTTTATGTGGAAAGAGGCCAGGGAGCCAGGGTGCAGCGTGTGATTGAGTCGAGTGCCACTTGGAAAAGGAGCCCTCTCAACCCCACTGTGTGTGTTTGGTGTGGCACACACAAAGTGTGCTCACACGTGCACAGACACACCCCAAGCGCTAGCCATGTGTAGCTGCGAGGTCATTCCCAGTGTGCTCACTGATTAACTGAGGCCCAGGCTGGCAGCTACTGCTCTCCTCCCACCCTTTGTCTGAAGAGCAGATTGGAACAGAAGGTTTCAGTCTGAAGCTCGAGTTCTTGCTAACCAAGGGGGAGGCTGCAGGCTCGGAGCCACAACCTGGTACTGTCAGTGTCCAGGAGGAATTCAATACCAGGGGCTTTGCTTCCACTGTGCGTCCTACTTAGGACATGCAATGTGACTTTCCAGCTAGGAAAGCGCCCCTTAAAGGTGAATCGAACTGACCCCACGACACACATGAAGCAGGCAGGAGCGCAGTGGTGTGCAGACACGGCACAGCGCGAAGGCGCACCGTCGCAGGGGTTTGGGAAGCCTCTTACCCAGGGTGGGTGTGTGCTGCAGAAGCCACTAGGGAGGGCCGCTTGGGGGAGAGACCTGCGTGCACTCGAAGGGCTGCGGGTCCCACGTCTCTGCCTGACCGTGGCCCCTCCTCAGGGAACCTGCACGGGGCTGGTGGGAAGGTGACACCGAGAGCGTGACGTGTAGTGGCAGCCTTTCCCCAGGAGAGAGCTCAGAGCCCAGAGCCCCACGCGTGTCTGTGTCCTCACCTGCCCTTGGTCCACACAGGATGGCGCCCGGGAGGGACAGCCTTGCTTTCTGCCCTTTCCTGTGGATCATCCTGCTGGCCCACAGCCTCTGCTTGCCTGCTGTTTATTCATTTGGGCCCTGGAGGTGTTCTGCCACTGAGCTATGCCCCCAAATCTTTTTTGGTTTTTATTTGAGACAGGGTCTCCTGAAGTTGCCCAAGTGAGACGCAAACTTACAACCCTCCTGCCCTAGCCTCCCTAATAGCTAGGGCTACAAGCCTGCCACTGCTGCACCTGGCTGTTTACCTGGGCTTTGTTTGTTTGTTTGTTTGTTTGTTTTGTCTCAGTGTGCAGTCCATGCTGGCCTTGAACTCATTATGGAGCCCAGGCTGGCCTCAAACTCATAGCGATCCTCCTGCCTCAGCCTCCTGTGTGCTGGGATGACGGGTGTGCGCTGTCATGCCCGCTGTTGCCATGCTTTGGGAATATTTATCTTTCCCCTAATTTGGACCAAGGGAGGGTGGAGAGTGGTGTGCCATCCAAAGCCTGGATCCGCCACGCAGGCGCCTGCGGTTCTGCACACAGGCGCTGGGTACCGCCTGCGGAGGGAAGCCGCACAGTGGGGCTTCTTCGGGGAAGGGTGCGGATGTCTCTTGCCAGCAGCGCTGCTCTAGGCTGCTGAGCTCACTGCCCTGCGCGCACCTGCTGCAGGCACCGCTTATGTACAGCAGCAAAGGGCCAGGCTCATCTGCCACTGGTCCAAACCCGAGACTACTGATTGGCCCAAGTTCAAGGCTGCTGATTGGTCTAATTCAAGCCAACTGATTGGTCCATTTTTAAGACTGCTGATTGGTCCGATTTCAAAGCTACTGATCGCCCCAATCCAAGTTGGTCCAAATTCAAGCCTGCTTCAGTCAGAATGGACATCTCTGGGAGCGGAGGGGAGCGTCCAGATGACCCCAGCTGCAGCTGTCAGAGTGCTCCGTCCCCCTCGCCCCCAGCCGCCTGGGAAGGGGACAGGTGGGGCTGGTTCTGATGTGTCTCACCCTGGACCCCACCCCAAGGAGACCACACCCTGGGACCCTCGGGATGGCCCTGGAGCGAGCCTGCCGGGCGAGCAGAGGACACAGCAGGGTGAAGGACTCACTGGAGAGGCGGCTCCTCGGCTGCGCGCCCTGGTTCTGCGACGAATGGTTCTTGACTCAGTGCGCCGCCCTCCACAGGCAGGCCCAGTGCTGTCTTCATCCACCCCCTGGCTGACATTGTCCCACCACACCCTGTCGCGTGCAGGCCGGGCCCTGGCTCCAGGCTCCAAGACACTGAGATGCCCAGACCTGGCCGGCTTTCCGTGCCGCCCCGCCCACCTTCCCATCCCTGCCACTTCAGTGGTCCCTCAAAACCCAGGAAACGAGGCACCACCACTAACCTGGCTGTCACCTTAGCACAGGGAGCAGTTTGAGGGCCTGGAATTCCTACAGCAGCCCAGAGCCCTGTAGCCGCCATCCCCCTCTGAGTCTGAGGCCTCAGGAGGGAGTGTGGCTGTCGGCTGTTTGGCTGTCTAGTCATGAAGCGCAGACTCAGGCTGGTGGCTCCTCTGCCTCTCGTGGGCCTCCGGGCTGGCGCTTGTCCGGTGGCCGGGGTGGCCCACTGCTTGTGTCTCTGGTGCAGACGCTGCCTCCACAGCTGGCCCATTGCCAGGGTCGTGCCACTGAGGCAGAGCTGAGAAGAGAGGAGGTGTGTGCCAGCAGCCCTCGGGAGGGTGGTGATGCTTCACACACATGCACGTGCACACGTGGAATAACCTCTACACACATGCACAGGAGTGAACCACTGCACATACACAAGGAAGCATAGGTGGGCACAGACACACAGGAGTGTCCCAGTAAGCACACATATGCACAAACATGCATACTCACGCATGCATGACCCACTGTACATATATACACCAGAGGAATGACTGTGCATATGTGGACACAGGCACACACACACACACACGCACACACACATGCATGGGAGTAATCTACCATAGTCATGCACACATGTACACAGGAGTAACCCCTTACACACACACACGCACACACACACACACACACACATATTCTGGAAAGAGTTGCTGGCCTTGAACTCGCCAGCTGGCCTCGAACTTGCCTTGATCCTCCTGCCTCAGCCTCCCAAGTGCTGGGATTACAGGTGTGTGCCGCCACGCCTGGCTGTGTCATTTTGAAAAATGCCTGTGCTTCTCCCTATCTTTTGAGTCTGTGATTTTCTGTGCCTCTGTGATGACCAGGTACACTGGGCCTGGGCCCTTGCTACAGCCCTGCAAGGCGGACTCGTGCTGCTTCCGTGGGGCAGGGCTGTCCTGGCTCAGCTGGGCCCTTCTCAGCCTGTTTTCTGGCCCCCAAATCGGACGCACTGTCCCCGTGCCGTGGGGAAGCATCTGCACGGCTCTTCCAGAGTCATGCACTCATTTTGTCATCAGCTCTGAGTCCAGAACAAGACTATTTCCACTTGACTTTGAGCCTTGACCAGAGTGTTAAGATCTGTGTGCTGATTTGCAAAGCGGGTAAGAGCCAGGCCTGGGGCGCATTCAGGTTCCCGATTTCATTGACGCAGCAGCTCGCTGTCATTGATGTCTGAAGCACACGTGCTGTCTTGCGGCCCCCTTCTCTCCTTGCTGGCCACAGAGCTCCTGCTCTGGAAGGCTCCTGGCTTGGGCGGACGGGCCCAGCCTGTCCGGCAGTGACTGCATCAGGGGCCCCTCCTCACTTCTGTTCTGCCCGTGGAGACGCCACGCAGTCCTGTGGCCAGCACAAGGGCATTGCTGGCCCGAGGCCCAGGCCGGAGGCCATGCGCACGTGGTGAGCCAGGGAGTTCCGGAGCAGGAAGTCTCGCCCGGACAGCCTCCTGCAGAGCACAGATGAGGTCCTGCTCTGCCCAGAACCTCGCAGGGAGCCTCAGCGTGCAAGACCAGCCGTACCCTCCTTCCCTCGAGGGGCGCGCCGGGTGGAGCCACCCCGTGGGACAGGGCTGCGGGAATCACAGAGGGAGCGGCACTCAGTCGTCACAGCGAAAATAGCGAGACATCTGTGCAGTCTCGGGTTGTTTCCCGTCAGCAGGGATGAGGGGCTGCGTGCTCCCCTGGCTCCTGCCAGCGGGGATGATGTGGCTCTCGGCTCCTAGGGTCCTGCGCGCGGGAGAGGGAACGCGCGCAGTCCTCTGCTCCAGGGACACCACCCCCAGCTCTGGAACATCACCTGTCGGCCTGAGCTGGGGCCATGGGGACCTGCAAGTGAGAGCCAGGGCAGCCCTCAGGGACGCCAGGGTTCTGCTACTTCCTCTGTCACACGCCAGGGTCCCCTGTACCACAGCTGTGTCTGAGTCCGTGTCTGTGTCAGAGCCGTGTCTGTGTAGGCAGCCACGTCTTCACGTGCACATCTGTGTCTGTGTCCACGTGCACGCCTGCATGTTGGAATCTGTATGTGCGTCTCCACCACAGCCGTGTCTGTGCGTGTCCGTGTCTCTGCCTGTACATCCACGTGCCTACCGGCACACCCACATCTGTGTCCATGTCTCTGTCTACACTGTCTGTCTACATCTGCTCATGTATGTCTTTATGCGTGGCGTCAGTTCCTGTCTGTGCACACACGTCTGCAGACTGCCCTCCTGATCAACACCTGGATGTTAACGGCCCCCACTAGGACCCCCCACTTCCACCCCCGTGCAGGCGCCTGGATCTCTGGGTTCCCCAGGCCAGTGGCGTGTGGGGTCCAGGCAGGAGCATCCTGCACCACACACTTTGGGGAGAGCCGTGGATTGGGAGCGACAGCTGCGCCACTTTCCATGGTGGCTTCTTCTATCTGGGGTGATTTCCCCAAAACTGGGGAGTTGGAACTGTGGCCTGCTAGAAAACGGATGCGCTTGCAGGGAAGGCGTGAGAACCTTCTTCGCTGCTCATGGTGCTTTTGCCTCTAAAAATCTAGCACGCACTTGTGTTTAATAAGAACACCCCTCGCCTTTCTCTTCACCTTGTGTGTGCTGCTCCTTGGCGTCACTAAGAGAACTGAAAGTGCACTGAGGTGGAAGGCGAGCCCAGCGAAGGTGCGTGCGCTTCCCAGTTACCTGAAGGCCAGCTGTGGACTGCTGCCCGCATCTCAGTTAAGGTCTTTCTTGAACTTATAAAACTGAATTTGTCTCCTGAAGAAAGTATCCTCCCCTGAATGGTTAATCAGGAGATGGGCGCATGCTAATAGAGTCGCAAAGAGAAACTTCTAGCTACAAATACAGTAAGTAAAATATTCACACGCAAATTTATGAGGAGTCCAGAGAAACTCTCCTTGGACTGTCAGGGGCTGGGGTCAGAGTGCGGTTCTGCTGTAAGGTAGAGTCAGTTGGAAGTCGCCCTTTAGCAGAGATTCCCAGGCCTGGGCCAGGCATGTGAGGCTGGGTCGGGGGAGAGGACGGGCGTGAGGAAGGTAGCTCCACAGGAGGACACCCCTGCTGGGCAGGATGGCCAGGACAGCAGAGGTGGGACTGCCCATGGGTCTTGGGCCCAGGTGACAGCGCTGGAGAGCTTGGAGCGTGACTCAGGAGCTGGGACAGCTCTGTAAGCAGGCAGGCATGCCCCAGCCACATGGGCTTCTTGTGCACTATGGCTGGGCAGAAGCCACAGAGGCAGGGCCTGGCCTAAAGAAGCAGGCCTGGGTGTGCTGCCTGAATGTGGGTACTGGCCCGGTGTTTTCTGGCTGTACCATCCTGGGGAAGTTACACCACCTTTCTGAGCTTTTTGTCCTCATGTGCAAAGGGACAGTGATGACAGTCTCCTGGGGAGCTAGGTTGTTTGGCATAGTTGGGTATGTAGGAAGTGGCTGCTGAGTGTTTACAGGTACAGAGCAATAAGAGATTGCTTGTGGCTGTCAGTTTTCTCTTTTAAGATCCCTCTAGGGCTGGCCAGATAGCTTAGTGGACTAAAGCTCCTGCTTAGGCAGAGCGCAGTGGCTGGGGTTTGATCCCTTGCGTGCTGCGCCAGCCCTGCCTCCAGGGGGCGCTGAGACAGCGATTGTGACCGCTGGGTGTGCACCCCTGTAATCCCAGCACTTGGGAGGCTGAAAACAGGAGGATCGCTAGGAGTCTGATTTGTGTAGTGAGACCCTGTAGACCCTGTACCAAATACATTAAAAAAAAGAAAAAACCCTCTAGGGTCAAATGTCTTGAGCGGGCCCACAAAACACTGCTCATACAGTGACTTCTTGGTGACCAGGGCTGCAGGACGCCACTGAGATGCGTGCCACCAGTGCTTGGGGTGGGGCTCAGGTGCCCCAGTGTCCCCATAGTCAGGTCCACACAGGCACCTGAACCACTTCCTTTCAGGAGAGAGCAAAGTCAGGCTTCTAACAGCAGCTGCACGCCAGCGGCACTCCAAGCCAGTGAGGCCATGTTCTTTAAATCGGCTTCATTCGCAGCTTGCTGTGAGTGTAAATGAGAACAGAAATCAAATCTGCCTTCCCTCCCGCTTGTGGGTGCCTCTGCGAGGAGGCCACAGCAGGCGCAGTGCCCGTGAAATGAGCTCAGGCTGCCCTGTGGCAGCACCCAGGGACTGTCCGGGACTCTGTTGCACCTGCATCAATTTAAAATGTGTCTTGGCTATTCTAGAATCCTGTTCCTTGCCGCCGCAGTGGCTCAGTGGGGTGAAGGATGTGTGTGGTTGAGCGCTGGCTCTGCAGGGTGTCTGCAGTGGCTGTGGGTTTGCGGGTGTGACAAGTGCCTACCTCAAGGGGAAGGGGCCCTGTGTCCCCCTCCTCCTCCACCAGCCAGGGGTAAGGAAACCAGTCTGGGGCTCGTTGACGCACACGGCTGGCACTGTCCCTGCTGCTTTTCCCCTGTGCTTGGACATACAGGGACATGCCAGTTTACTTAAAACCCATGGGGCGGCCAGCCCTGGCGCTGCATGCCCGTGACCCCAGCACTCTGGAGACCGAGGTCGGGGAGTGTAAGTTCAAGCCGGGTTAGATCACCATTAGTGATTCAGTGAGACCCTGTCTCAAGATAGAAAAGCTGGGAAGATGGAATGCAGTGGGTGTGCAGGCCTCGGGCACCGTCCCACGTGTGTGACTGTGATGCATCGCTGAAGCCTACGTCGTGTGTTGTGCCCCCCTGCGTGCAGCCCCTCCCTCCTCTTCCGCTCCGTCTGGCGGTCCCCGCTTCTATTGCTCTGTGGCTGTACTCCGGCTTGTTCCCCACCCTGTTGCTCTGGGGCTGCTGGGTCTGTCTCCACGCCCAAGCGGGCCCACAGGCCTCGGCTCTCCCCGCGGGCCTGCTCAGGCTGCTCCTCTCCTTTCAGGTGGATCCGCTGTTCATCAGGGAAGTGAGAGCCGGAGTGGAGAGGTAAGGCTGGAGGCAGCTGCGCCCTGCAGAGGGCCCCACCGTGGCTCAGCACCGAGGCCACCACCCCCTGGCCCTCACCCCCACCCCCGGCACACACCCCCACCCCCTGGCCCTGGCTCTGGGTCCCCACACCATCCGCGCCCCAGTCCTTCAGCTGCCAAGGTGACCACACACTCTTGTCAGACACTGCCATGCCCAGGCCTAGGGCGAGGCAGGCTGTTGAGCACGACCCTGTGAGGTGCGGCCCAGCCCTGGGACACAGCTGTGTCCCCAGCAGCAGAAGTCGGGTCAGGCAGGTTGGCTGCCTTGGCCCCCACTCAGTGCTGGCCCTTCCTGGTGCCTTCAGTGTGGGTCTGACCTTCCTTTCTTTACCATACTGGGGATTGAACCTGGGGCCTTTGCACTGAGCGACATCCCCAGCCAATTTTTATTTTTTTCATTTTGAGGTAGTATCTCAGCAAGTAGCTAAGTTGCCTAGGCTGGGCCTGAACTTGGGATCCTCCTGCCTCATCCTCCCGGAGCGCAGCGATGGCTGGCGAGCCCCCACCCCTGCCCGGCTAATGACGCTTCTCATCGGGGCCGTTCCTGGAGGTCGTCCTGCCCTTCCTGCGGCCCCTGTGCACGCCCCCCACAGTAACCTGCCGTCCACCCGTCTCATAGGGCCCGCGGGGTGCGGCTGCTGGGAGAGATGCCCCAGGGGGACCTGCATGCAGCCCTTAGGCGCTGCTGCGCGCTAGTGAACAGCTCCGTGTCGGAGGGCATGTCAGCCGCCATCCTGGAGGTAAAGGGGCTGGGGTGCAGCCGACCCGCAAGGCTGTCAGGGTCGCGTGTGGGGTGGCCGTGGGGATGGAGGGCGCCACTTCCTGTCGCATCGCTGGCTTGTGCTGGCTGGGTGTCGTCTCCTGGCCCAGCTCCACAGCCCTGAATTCGGGATGCAGCGAGGACGCAGCCCTTGTACCCCTGTTGCATGCATGACCACCTTGAGCATGCGCAGTGCGCCCTGTCTGGGCCACGCCTGCCGCGGCTCCTGCTGCCCAGCGTGCAGGGTCTCTGGCAGCTCCCAGCAGGGACAGCGCGTACAGCATGTGTGGCACACACGCATACACACGCACAATGAAGCCTGCATAGAAAAGAGGACCGTCAGAGCTAGAGGCCCTGGCTCGATGTCCCCGGGGCTCACCTGGCCGGGCGCTGCCTTCTTCCGGGGAGCTCCGTGACACCAGCCGTGGGTCTTGGGACTGCATGGAATAAACAGAATGTATTGAGGGAAGTGCAGCTCGCAGCCTTAGTGTCCTGGAGACTGGTTAATAAGAGTCAGAAAAAAACCCTCTCCTAGGTTCAAACAGGTAATTGACATTTTAGGTCTGATATTTTCTTTTAATCAGGTGTCATTCAAAAAAGAATAAAACCCGAAAAACCAAACACTCAAGGCCGTGGTAGAGCTGGATCCCTGTGGCCGAGCTCGGGCTGGCCGCCCGGGTTGCCGCATCCTGCGGCCGTGGTGGGCCACACTGTGCACTCGACGCGCCAGCCCTGCTCAGGAGCCTGCTGACCGCGCCTCCTCCGTGGGCGCGCACGCTTCTCCCGCTTCATAAGGATGGGGCATAGGCTGCAGACAGCGGCCACCTGCGGCAAGGGAGATGCTGCCGCCTGGTTCCTTCCCAGATGTCCAAAATACCCTCTGGGCGGAGGGTTTGCAGGAAGCTGACTTCAGAGGTGAGGCCCTGGCGCGCTTCATCAGCTCCAGTTCATCAGCACCAGAGCGGGAGCCAGTGCCTCCCAAGGAAGTGCTCTTCCACCTCTCGGAGCGTGCTCCGTCGTTGTCCGGGCAGTGCGAGAAATCCGTTTGCGGAAAGCTCCTTTCCGCTCAGCTCCCACATCACGCCAGCTGGCTCCGGCATGAGGGCGAAGACTGTGGCACACACAGGTGGCTTCAGGCCGAGTCTGGGGGGTTCGGTCCGCATGCCAGAACTCCAGGAACTCTGTTCTTGTCCTGGTCCAGTGAACTCTGCCAGTGAGGACGCAGCACACACAAGCACAGGGCCACACACGGATACACAGGGGCACACGTCCATAGACACACACCAGCCACATACACGGACTACACACAGGTGGGTGCGTGCACACACACGCGCGCACACACACACACACACACACACACACAGTCCTGTGCTGTCCCTGTGGGTTTTTTGACCTCATCTCCAAGGCTGAGGCGAGGGCAGTGCCCTGACCCTGAGCCTGCCAGCCTCCCCCGAGCCAGCTCGCGAGCCTTTCAAAGACCACCATGCGGTACGCTGTCCTGAATTTGGCAGCCCCCCGAATGGCAGCAGCAGCCCTGCCCACTGTGACATTTCAGGCCTTCTGCCCATCGTGCTAGGAAGAAGGACGTTGCCAGCACGTTTGGGTCTCGGAGCTGCAGGGAGGAGGAGCATTGTCCAAGTGCAGACCGGTCCCACATGGAGGAATTTCCATACAACACTCTGGGGGACACTTCCGCTCACCCCAGAGATGTGGGATCCACTTGTCTGTGCCTGCATCAGTGGTCTGTCCAGAGCCTGGTGTTCCCTCAGGACCAGCCCCCCACCTCCATATTGTCAGCCCAGCCACTCAGGTCTGTGAGGAAAGCTGGACCGGGTGGCTCCCGTCTAGGGCGGGGCCTCTGTCCTCCCAGACTGGGCTCCCTGTCCTCGGGGTGCCTGGGTGCCAGCTTCTCTCCAGCTCTTCTGTATGTGGCCCTTGCTGCACGTGGTCACTGGCTCCAGCATTCCTCAGAAGGGTCAGATGTGGACATCACCCCCCAAGGGATGGAAGAGCTGAGTGGGGGAAATGGGCCCTGTGTGTTCAGAGACTGGTGCACAGAGCAGGCCCCAGGCCCGAGGCTTGCTCCCCTCAGCCTTTCTAACTGCCATGGAGTGGGCCCCTCAGAGACACCCTGCTTCCTGAGGCTCTTGCCAGAACTGTCCCCACCCTGTATCTCTGGGTCTTCCACTCCCAGATCCCCTTGTGTGCGTTTCTGTCTGCTCAACACCCTGCCCAGGCCCGAGCACATCTTTCCAGGACCTGTGATTCCCCGGAAGATGGGCTGGCCTCTGCCACCCTGAGTCCCCTTCCCCTGTACCGGTGGACCCTGCACCCTTCACTCAGCACCAGTGCCGTGGGTTCCAGGAAGAGCCTGCTAGGTCGGCTGTGGGGGACAGAGCGGACAGGCCCTGTGGAAATCCCTGCGGAATCTGTCCTGTACATAACACAAGTGTTCATGTGTACACACATATACACACCCACATGCATGCATATGGCATGCACACATGTGCAGGCACCCATGCGCGCGCACACACACACACATGTGTACACACCCACATGGTCATGCTCACACCTCAGACCACACCAACCCTCTGCTCACATCTACCCTTTCCCCCTCCCACCACCTAACTCTGGTTCCCAGGGACCCAGCTGGCCAAGGTGCCCCACATCAGCCTTGTGACAGTTGCTGGGGGTGACCTTGTGTTTGCACTGGGACTGGATCCCTGCTCACTGGGTGGGTAGCTGGCCAGGTCCTGGTGTCACCGTACCCTTTCTGGACCCCAGCTGTGTCACTGGCAGGAGCTGCAGCTGCTGCCAGGCCATCCCTCCTCTCCACTCCTGTCCTTGTGCTCTGTGTCCCAGGCCCTGCCCGAGGCACAGCAGTTCCATGACCGTGTGCTCCCTGTGTGCCAGTTCTTCTGTCCATCTGCACAGTTTGGGAACCCACAAGTCCTTCTGGGCTGCTTTTACTTGAGCTATCTATTTCCAAAGGGGCTGGAAGGTCCAGGCCCTGGCCACGGATGCACAGGGTACAGGTGGGACACAGGCCAGGACTAGGGGAAGAATCCGTCTGGGGTCTGCTGTGAGCTGGCCAGGCAGCCGGGCAGTGGTTCAGGGGCTGGATGGAGCAGAGCCTGCTGCACCCTGAGGTGGGCTGAGGTTGGAGACTGACACCTTTCTGAAACCCAGCATCACTGCTTAGAAACAGATTTCGTTTTTCTGAGGCTGGGTCTCACTGAGTTGCTCAGGGTGGCTTCAACTTGCCCAAGAGCTGAATTAGAGGCTTGCGGAAGACGTGAGCCAGTCCTGCCTCCTGGCCTGGGGGAGGGCCTTGCTGCCTGACAGTGGAGACTTGTGCCCTTGGAGTGGGCAACCTGGGGCCGAAGCTGAGAGAGCCATGCAGGGGTCTGGGGATCTGAGGATGGGCGTGGCTCCACGGCTCATGGGCCAGGTCCCCAACCGGCCCTGTGGGTGCGGCCCACTGCACTCTCAGCCTCGGGCATCTGTCCTGGTGTCCAGCCAGCAGGGGCCAGGCTGAAGGACATCACGCGACAGTCCTCAGACCTCAGGAAGGGACAGCTGCCTCATGAGTAGTGGGAGCCATGCGCTACGTCCCTTAGATGTGTGCCATCCTGGTGTGCCAGCACTAAGAGAGAACCACCCATGGGGACAGCAGCAGAGGTCGTTAAACACAGAGATGCCAAGTGGCCTGTGCAGGGGTCCAGAGGGACACGCAGGTGCACACATCTTTGTGACATTGCCGTAGTGACACCAGCCATGTCCTCTCCAGAGTGACAACACAGGGAGCAGCTCTGGCTCAGGCACGTTTGGGAGATGCAGCGTGGCTGGCGGGGTCTGTGCTCTGCAGCTGCCAATGCCCCCCACGCCCAGAAGGCCCATCCTCCAGACCTGCTGCTCTCGTCCCCGGGCCCTGAATGACCTCTCTTCTCCCCTGTCCCGCAGGCCATGAATTTGGAGGTCCCTGTGCTGGCCAGGAATATTCCCGGGAATGCCGCTGTGGTGACGCATGAAGTCACGGGGCTTCTGTTTGCAGACCCGCAGGTGAGGAGCTCTGCCCTGCCTGCCGTGCTGTGTGCGTGCTGCCTGTCTGTGCGTGGGGAGCGCCATGCCATGGCTGCTGCTTCCTAGGGACTTCTTGGAGTCCCCAGTGTGCTGCCCCTGGGTGCTGCCACGGGGAGGCAGCAGGGGAGCTCAGATCTGCCCTGCCCCAGAACAGCTAGACAGGCTGGCGAGTCACCTCACCTCTAGGGGATCCGGCTCCTCACCTCAGAACCGGGCTTGTGGGGTGCAGCCCTGTACTTGGGGAGCATCTGTCAGCTTTTGGAACAAATGCATGTCCTGGGTTCTGCCCACGAAACAGCTAAGAATAGGCTGACCCTTGGGAATGGTGAGTGAGGAGTGTTCCTGGGCATTAGAAAACAAACAGGCCGTGTGGCCAACAGGGGGCGCTGTGGGCCTCTAAGGGCCTCCCAGCATGCCCACAACCATGTCGACCAGGGTAGGGTGCCCATTTGGTCCGGAGGATGGAGCGATGCACCCGCGAGTGTCCGCCACATTTCCATTTGAAGCCCTCGGTCTCTTCGCAGGGTCGGGGACGCTGGCCGAGTTCCCTGTGTCTGTGGGAACTGTTCTCTTGGGCCGCTCCCGGGGTGAGGAGGAGGACAGAGCTGGTACCTGGGTCAGGGTTCAGGCTCAGCGCAGCCGGACTCTTCCACAGGCCTTGCACAGGTATTAGAGCCGCGTTCATTTAGAAACACGGGGTTGATTGTAAAAATTATAGTACTCGGCCATTAAAAGGTTCTGGGGCCAGCCAGATAGCTCTGCGGATTAAAGCGCCTGCTTATGCAGACTGAGACTGAGACTGGGCGTGGTGGAGCGCTCCTGTAATTCCAGCCCTTGGGAGGCTGAAAACAGGAGAATCACTATGAGTTTGATCTGAGTAGTGAGACCCTGTAGACCCTGTACTAAATACATATTAAAAAAATGAAAATAAATAAACAAATAAAAGGTTGTGTAGTGTCCACCAAGTCCAGGGTGGCTTCTCTCTCCACAGTAGAATCCTAGGGCCCTCTTTTCACTTGTGGCTCAGGCAGCCACAGGCTTGAGCACAACTGAGGTGCAGTTTGGCTCCCGGGAGAAGGGAAGCTTGGCCCTGTCACGACACTGGCATGGACACCTACCTGGCCTGGGGACTGGCTGGGTCAGTGTGGAGGGAGCCAGGGGTCCCTGTGGGCCCAGGGCTGCCCTGTGTCAGAGCCCCCAAGGACCCAGAGCAGCGGTGGTGAAGTTACCACAGGGGTCACCTCCTGGGCCGGGGAGCTTCGGCCCCGTGGCACTGCCTTGTGGTGGGGAGCTTCGGCCCCGTGGCACTGCCTT
>NDGM010971512.1:0-10153 GCA_002564305.1 Octomys mimax
TCTACCCTGTAAACTTTGCCACCACTGGAAACCTGGCTTGGGGTCCCTCCTGACCATCTGCACCTCCCCCCTCAAGTCTCAACTGTGATACTTTGGAATGAAATTGGTGGCTTCAAGTGCTAGAAAATAAGTTACCAATAAAAGTGGCTGTCAGTCACTGTAAAGAGAAAAAGAGCAAAGCCAAGCCGGTGCCCCGCGCGGGAAAGCACGCGCAAGGGCTCGGAGGCGGCGAGGCCGTGGCCGCCTGGCGCCCAGCAGGCCCCCGCCGTGGCTGCAGCAGCGGTCCCGGCACCGGGCAGGCTGTGCACTGCTCACATGCAGGAAAGGTCTTTGGGAAACCGGAGCTGGGGCTCCGCCTGCCGCAGCAGCCTGGCAGTGCCACACGGCTCCTGAATGCCGAGGCTCTGGTCCACGGCAGCCGCAGGCGGCCGGGAGGAGGACGTGCTCACCCTGACGCACCTGCGGCAGGAGGAGCAGCCCTGGCTCCTCCGCACAGCTCCCTCGACGAGCCAGGAGGCCAGGCCCAGCTCCCGGCCTCGCTGGACGCTCGCGTTCAGAAAATCCATTCTGACGGCAGCAGCCCTGAGCATGGCAGGGGCCTGCACACGGCACAGAATCAACACAAACAAATCATAAAAAACTATCGAAGTTAAAAAAATGTTCAATAAAGCATTTAGAAAAGAAAAAGGTTCAGACGCTCTTACCATTCAGAAAACTGCTAAATGGTGAGAAAAAAATGTAAAATTCACAAAACAATGCTTATTTAGTATCTTCTTGTGAAAAATTCATACAAAAATCAACAGCAAATGTATAACCTTTGCTAGAAAAACTCATTAGGTACCTATGTGCACAGAGGCTTAGGCAGGGTGGGGCCTCTGCCAGGAAATAATTAAGATGAAGGTACAAACGGACAGGGAAGCGGCCCAGGTGGGCGGGCAGCCGCCAAGACGCCGCCGCTGCCAGCGGAGCTGCAGGCCACGCCGGGGCGCCCCCTAAGCACCAGGAGCTCACGCCACACCCTCCGCTGGCCAGGACCTTCACAATCTGCATTTATTATAGAGATATATTTTCTATAAATGCATATAAATATTTACCAAGATCTCGTAAGAATCAAGTTTCTTAGCTTGGAATACATTGGAATATATATTATACATATATATATATTTATTTATACCTAAAGGTACGCAATACTGCATGCTACCTGCTCTTGCTGAAAGCCTTCCGCCCGCAGCACAGGTGCAGCCCCCCCATGCTGCGCAACCCTGTGGAGGTGCTCAGTGCCACGTGACGGGGGAGAAAAGAACTTCGGACTCATTCCGAGGTTGCTGGACCCCAAGCCCTGACAGTGCCCACTGCCTGTCTGGAGCACCCACTTTCCCTCAACAGCAGTACAGCCATACCAGGCCCGTGGACAGCAGACGCAGACACAGGCGGTGCTGCCCACGCAGTGCCAGGCCAGCACCATGGGCTCCCCCGACCACAGCGAACGGTCCCCTAATTCCTGCTGTTGATTTTTTCTTAAGGCATTGTTCCTCAGACTTCAGAAAACCCAGCCCAAAAAATCCATCAGAGCAGTAAAAACAAGGCACAACTCGTATCTTCCGATGGCTTTGAGCAGCTCAAGCGACTCCTAGGCTTGCAGCCCGCTTCGTCCAGTTTCTCCCTCAGAGGCTCCTCCGACTCCATCCCCGCTGGCTGCAGAGCCCGCGGCACGCCTCCCAGACTCCCTGCAGGCCGGAGCCCTAGAAAACTTTGTGGGTTTTTTTTTTGTTTTTTTAAAAAAAAAGCTACAAGATGAGCTGCGTGGTTTACACGGGGACTGTAGAACGGTGGGTAAGAATCAAACTTTAAGCACCAGTTTCAATCAAGTTTGTTTTGTATTATTAGATCTTTGATTTTCACTTTCCTTTTCTCATGTCTGCTAAATCTGGCAGCTGTTCCCAGCTGCCGCAGCTCCTTCCTCTGCGGCTGTGCTGGGGCTGCCCGAGTGTGCTTGGCTTCCGCGTGTCTGTGCGTCCACGCGGCGCCATCCCATGTCCGTGAGAAGCCACCATGCCAGTGTGCACATGCCTCTTGAGACCTGTGGTCCAAGTGGTGGAAAGGCCTCCCGCTGCCACTGCATGCCTGGCGTCCCTGTGCTCAAGGGAGCCCATGTGGGACGCACGAGTGACACGGGAAAGTCTCCTGGCTGAGCTTCAAGACAGACAAACAAAGGAGGACAGCAGCTTTGAGGGGGTGCTACAGGGGTGGCTCCTCCTCCATGGGCTCCTCCTCTGGCCTGTGTGGGAGAAAAGGGCGCAGCGGGGCACATGGTGGGTGGCGGCGTCCACCCCTGCACTGTGCACTGCCCCTTCCCACTGGCCTGGGACACCCCATGGCCATTTCTAGACCTGTGCACAGGACAGGGTCATGTGCCCACATCTGCCCCGCTGCCCACAGGGCAGGCCCCGGCTCCCAGGTGTGCCCAGCAGCCTGCAGGACGGGGGCATGGGAGACACTCACCTCTTCTCAGTGGGCTTCACTCCCACAGACAGTGAGGCCATGGCAGTAACCGTCTCAGCTTCTTCATTCTCGCATTTCTGTGCCTCGATCAGTGAGTGCCCCACCGTGGAGGCCACGCGCTGCAGGCAGCGCCAGTACTTACCTGCAAGGAGGACAGGGCCTGGTGAGCACAGTGACTACTGACAGGGCCCTCTGGCAAGGGAGCTGCTGGGTCATAACCCATGCGCTGGGTGCAGCTGAGGTTATCTCCTGGCCTTGGGACTGCCAGGCTTGGCAGGGGGCCTTCTGGAGGGGCCTGGCCTCCTTGCCCATAGGATCTGCCTCCCCACGCAGACCAGGAATGTGCACCACAGGCCTGGCGAGTGCTGCTCCTTAGGCCTCTATAAGCTGGCAGGCACAGGCTTGCTGGCGTGTAGCCCTGTCACCTGCCTGAGCCCTGGCAGGTGCTGGTGAGTCTGCTACAGGCCTAAGACCAGGGGTGTGCTGGAGGTTGGGTGCTGCCCAGAGCCAGCTTCACGGTACAGAAGCTGGGAGCATGTCCTGGGTGTGCCCTGCCTCTGAGGGCAGCCTCACCCTGCCGGGCACGTCTGAGGCCCACACACTGGGCTGTGTGAGGGTGGGGGACAGGGGGCGCCCTGGAGGCATGTGTTAGCTCATGTCACCTGGCTGCTGTGTGCCCTGCCTTACAGCCGGGGACTGCTCTTAGCAGCAGTGCTAGAAGATGAATTTTCCTTGTAGGACCAAGTTCTTGGCAGAAGCCAGACCCCAGGCCTTGGGCTCAGAGCCCAAGGCCCTGCTTGCCAGCTGGAGCCTGTGAGCGACTTCCCAGGAGCCCCAGTCCTGTGCTCTGTGGTCTCTGTCAGCTCAGCACAGACGCCTGTAGGCAGTGGGGCCCGAGATGTCCTATGGACAGACAGTTAGTGGCAACTTACTGTGGATCTCCATGACCTTCTCCATGGAGCGGACAGCATTGGCGTTGGGTCTCTGTTGTAGGACCTTTTCTGGCAGAGGCTCAAGCTGGAAAACACACAAGAGCACCCTGAGCATGAAGAGGGTGCCCTAGCTCGTGCATGTCCCAGGGGAAGGCTCGGGGCGGGCAGCCAAGGTGTAGGAAGAGGAAGGGGCTCTACGAAGCTGGTGGTGGCTCCAGGGTCTATATACATGCTTTTAATAAAAGTTGGCTTCTATGCCACGGGCATATTTTTCCTAGGATGCAGTAAAGTGCATTCACAGGTTCCTTGGAGGAAGAGGATGAAAGGGCTTAGCATGGGCTGTGGCCACACTGTCATGATGGGACAGGCGATGCTGGCCAGTGGGTCTCATGGGTCTGCTGGTCCTCACCCCAAGGGCATGGCTGTGACTCCATGTGCCGGAGCACCTGACCAAGGGACTGGGCCCGTCCAGTGTACACATGGGCAGTGCCGCCTTGCCCCAGGAAGCATGTACCCGAGAAAGTTACAGTGCAACAGGGCGGTGGGTCCGGGGCAGGTGAACTCACCAGGGAGACTTACACAGTTCTTGGGCAAGAGGGCAAAACAAACGGGCATGTAGCCCTGGTGGAGCATCAGCATGGGCGCGAGGACTTTAATCCTGGGGACCTGCAGGTTGCATGGGCCCAAGCTCAACAGGTGAGCAAGGAGACAGTGCAGCCCAGGGCTGGAAGCCAGGGCACCAGGGAAGAGTTCAGGGAGATGGAAGGAAGTAATCAAAGAAACAGATGAAGGAGAAGAGACACACGCTCCTTGCAGGAGATGTAGCCCCTCCTAGAGGGCAGCTGCGACAGCACCCACTGACATGTGAGGAGCTGACTGGAGCCTGTACTGTAGGGCACTGCCATGGGCAAAATTCAAACATAACCTGAGGGACAGGGTGCCACACCTGGCCAGGGCTCTGTGTCATCACCAGGGTCATGAGAAACCAGGGAAGACCAAGAACCAGCCACCAACAGAGGAGACAGAGGACGCTGTGTGGGGCCTTGTGGTGAAAGGCGGCAGAGAGCGCGTACCCTTCTCTCAGCAGGAAGCAAGGAGACAGTGCCTGGAGGCATCAGGGTGCCAGGAGGAAAGCCTCTTAACCCAGAATGACCATTGTTCTGTGACAGAACAATGGCACTGTCACTGAGAGCAGCCTCGACCCAAGCCAGGATGCTAGCCACAGGAGTGCAGAAGACGTGGAAGGATGAAAGCGGGCCCAGAGACTGATAAGCCAAGCTGAGTAGGTGCAGCAGGGAAACTGCCATCCAATCAGGGGCGCTGAGCAGAAGCACAGAGGACAGTGCTATGGGGCACGGATGGCCACTGCCTGGAACGAGAACCGGGCAGGGAGCCAGCCACACCCGAATTTCCAAGCCTGGGTCCACTCATCTAGGTGGCCTGAATGGGCAGACACAGCCTAGGCCTCATGCTCTGGTGGCTGGGGACTCCACCTGATGTGCTCAGGGCTGGGCTGGTGGCTTCAGGGGTCTCCAGAAACGCAAGGACACAGGCCTCATATCTGCTGAGTCAGCATCCGGAGCAAATGGGGTGCAGGGAGCTTCACCCACACCAAGGGAGGCAAGAAAGGAAAAAGCTGCTGAAAGCAGGGCAGACAGCAATGGAAGAGAGCAAATGAGCTCGAGAGCCAGGAAGGTGAACCAAGTGTAAGTGACCGAACTCTCCACTCAGCGCAGCCTGCTGGGGGACACGAGAAGGATGACAGTGTCCAGCTTCACACTGCTTATAAGGGCACCTCTGAATGCAGGTGGCAGACTGACGTCACGTCAGGGCTGGGAACAGATGGGCCACAAGACAGCTACGTGCCCCTTTAGACGCCAGAAGAGACTGAAGGGGACACCGCCACCAGCTCTACGAATGGGCTCCCTGCAGTGGAGGGCCTTCAGCTCACCACCAGCGTGAGTGACTTTGCAATTGCATTTGGGAAGAAGGCTTCAGAATGAAGAGGGGATGCAGGGGCTGTGCCATGGTGTGGGGCAGCCCCGCACATCTGTCAGAGCAGCAGGCCAGTGTGTCAGGGCTGGCAAAGGCATACAAGCAGGACAGAGCAGACCAGACAACTGGGCCAGTGAGTCCAGACACACCTGGGGTCTGCGCAGTGGCCACATGAGCCAACGCCAACCAGTGGCCTCTCTTCACACCAGGCCTATCCCCTGACGTGGAAACAAGCAAGTGAATCACAGGCCCTTGGGTTTGGAAATGAAAACAAAGCAGCCACAGCTCAAGGAACAAGTCCTAGCAGAAGCAGAAATCAGGAATGCTTGGAACCAGAAAGCCCCCACGCTCCAGGGCCCGCCTAACCTGCTGTGAGCAGCCCCTCAGGGGGACTTTTCATAGCTGGTCATCAGTGACAGCTACAGACAACTAGACCCTGGAGTTTGCCACGAGCAGCTGCTGGGAGCTGGGCTGACCGCAGACATGTGTGCGGTGCAGGCGGATGCCCAGGTAGTGCAGCAGAGACTGCTGGGGCTGTATGCAGTGGTGCAGCTGTTTGCCCAGCATGGAGGCCCTGCAGGCTGCTGTGCCTGCAGCTGGCTGCCGGGATGTGTGCAGAATCAGCCAACACACCGTCTGTCAACTCTCATCAAAGGCTGTGGGGCCAGAGGGACAGGTTCGTCCAACTCTGGTTCACAAAAAAAATTTTTAAAGAGCTCTTGATAAAACTAGTGCTTCCTGCTTTTTGATGTGTCTTAGTAAAGAACAGTTTCCTACTAGCAGAGCAAACGCACGAGGAAGCAAGAATAGGCCCAGGTGAGAGCCTGCTCACTGCTGTTGCTTTAAAGTACCCTGAGAAAGGGCTGCAAAGCTGCACAGGGCTGCTTGAGCGCACCCGCTGCCTTTGAACTGCAGCGCACGGAACAGAAGGCGAAATGTGGAGAGGGAGTAGGTAAACGCTCCCAACACTTTAAAAGGCAGACTGGGGCTCCAGCCCAGGCGTCACTGGCTGCTCCCCAGCATGCACATTTGCTCTGTGATCGACTGTCATTTACGGCAGGACGCAGGCTGTCCACAAGGGCAAGGCCAGCAGAGGATCGAGCTGGCTGGTACCCTGGCCCACTTAACCCACAAAGTGCTGCTTGCCACCCAGGGCCTGGCTGAAGATGCCCAGAGGCCTGTGGGGGACATGGCTTGCCCAGCAGTGACTGTCACCCTTGGTCTGTGCACCCAGACCCTGTCTTCAAGCCCCAGCTGGCTGTGTACACCATGGCTCCAGGGATATGCAGGGGTGCCTGACTGGACCCCAGTTGGGCTCCTGTCACTGGACAGGCCCTTCTGGGAATGGCCCTGCATGCAACCTAGGGTGTGGAATAACCTCAGACTCTCCACATCCCTTGTACAGTGAGCACACATGGAGCTAGGCCCCCTCCCCAACCAGGGGGTCAGCCTGCTGTCCTTGCTATGCTGCAGCCTGCGTCTCCTCCTGCTGTCCCTGTCTGCAGGGACAGGGATGCAGAGAAGAGGGATGCTGCTGTGAGGAGAGCTGCAGAGAGCCCTGTGTGCAGACTTCTGCACCCGCATCCCCTCCTGACACCCCGCCAGGGTGACCAGCCTGGTTCCTGACCGGCCTGGCTCCTGAGTGCGCCAGGGCCTGGGCCTTGAGGAAAGGGTTATCCGAGGGACAGGCTTACTCCCGGCCTCTCTATCCTGCTGGACAGCACGGCCCATGCTACCCACAAGCAGCCCTCTTCTCTGCTTGTGTCTGGACTCACTTGGGGCCTCCCTATGTCCTCAGCTCCCCTCCCCACAGCTGGTCTCTCCTGAGCCCAGGCAAGGCCTTGTCACTGGTCTCCCCCTACCCTGGAGAGTGTTCCCGCTCTGCGCAGTCCCCAGGTGTGGTTCTCAGTCCTCAGGCCAAGGCACCACGGAGCCACGAGCCCAGCCAAGCTCTGGGGCCTGCACAGCCTCTTCCTCACTACCTGATAGGGCCATATACATCTCTGCCCTCTCGATGATGCCATGGCCCCTGCTCTGGAGTCTCCTCCCCTGCAGAGATATGCACGGAAAGAAGTGTGCCACCCGGCCCTGGGAACAAAAACTTTGTGGGGCTCAGAGGCTGCTGTGCAGGGCAGACTTAGTTCTGTGGCAGCAGGGAGCACAGTGGAGCCCACACGTGGGCACAGAAAAGATGCTGGGCAGAGGCCCTGGCCCAGCCTTGAGCCACACAAACCCAGCAAGAATTTCCTAGAGGTCAACTGCCTATGCAGGACAGTAGTAGAACAAGACAAAGCGTTTGCTACATCCCGGTGTTGCAACCCACAGGTAATAAACCAAAGTGAGCACAGACAGCGAGAACCTTCACTCCTCTCTTCAGAGCGTGCTTCTTGCTGGTCCTCTCTGCTCTTTCTGGCCTTTACCAGATGCCAGTCACTTAAACAGTGAGACCAAGTGGGGTAGGAAAGAACATGCAATGCGGAGCTAAAAGCAATTGAGGAGACCCCATGGGCCAGGTCCTGATGGCCAGGCCCGCATGCGTGTGCTGGTGAGTAACTTTCATGGGGGCTCAGGGGCTATGTACCTCGTTTCCCAGCAGAGCAGAAACACAGGCCTCAGAGGCATCACAGATGGCTGTTAGGTCATGGCCTCCCTCGAGAGCCAGCACGACCCGGCCACCAGCCAGGCCCATCAGCTGCTTCGTCAGGTACCCGAAACCTGCAAGAGGAAAGAACATGTGCATGGGGGTGGGGGGGGGGGAGGCAGGCAGCAACATGGCGCCCACGGACCAGGGCTGGGGTACCCGGCCAAGACCTCTTAAGTCACAGAGGAGCTCGGTTTGGGCTGCTGTCTGTAAGGGCACAAGCTAAGGCTTTGTTCTTTTTGGAGGCCAAGTCAGCCTCCCACCTAGGGGTCCTGCTGTCCTGGGCACCTGAAGTGCTCTGCGCACACATGACAGTGCTGGGCTGCCACATGGGGATTCCCATGTCCACATCCAGATGTCCACTGCACCCAGGGTCTGCCCCACAGAAGGCACTGGCAGTGATGATCAGCACCTTCGCCAGGAGGGCCATGCAGCATTACTGGCCCATGCCTGGGCAACAGATCCAGTGCACTTTGCCAGGTTGCATGCCCTGGTAGCTGTGGGTACCGGGCCCAGGCTGAAGCACTTAGTTTACCTATGTGATGGGATGGGTACTGGCACCACGCTCCTGTGAGGCCGACCAAGCAGGTCAGTGTGGCAGTGGGCACTGTAAGCAGGAGCTGTGCAGGGCCGGGCACAGCAGGAGTGTGCCCTTGTGGCTAGGGCAGATGGGTCTGAGCAGCCACACTGGAGTAGCTCTGTCTCCTTGGGGTCCTAGGGTGGGGGGTCATCACTTGACACACAGAGCACGCAGGTCACAAACTGAGCATAGTGGGGGTGTGCAGGTAACCACTTAGGCCCACTTACATTTGGCAGAGAGGTTGTACCCTCCAAGAGGTGTGGGGTGGCCCTCCACAGCATCAAAGCCTGATGACACCAGTACCACATCCGGGGCAAACTCATTGGCGATTGGCATGACCACGGTTCTGCAAGGGTAGGAGAAGGAGTCACCAGGCCAGCGGGGGACAGACAGAGCAGAGGACTGGATGGTCACCAAATGCACCTGGGGCCCCTCTGACCAGCCGGCTGGAGTCTGAGGGCTCACGGGGAGCTTGAGGGAATCCCCTACCAGATGGAGCGCACAAAGCAGGTCTGTCTGAAGCCCATGCCACAGCCCTACTATGAGCACCTGTGCTACTGTATCTCAGAGGTGACAGGTAACCACAGAGGCCCAGATGTGTTCCCACAGGTGCAGGGGCACCCACCTGCAGGCCTTCCTGCAGTGGCAGGGTGCCCAGCCCCAGACACTTTCCAGGGCTTTCCCTCAAGACCAGCGTAGTTGCTGGCACAGGGTGGGGGATCTGGGAAGTGGAACACCCGGCAGACTATCCCAGCCCTTAGGGATAGAGCCCACGTGAGTGCCCCACTACCCCGGAGGCCCGGTGATCAGAGGGCAAAGTGAGAACACACTCCAAGGAACTCGGACGTAGACAGCACCACGGAGCTTAGTGGTTTGGTTTCTGTCTACTGGGACATGAGACACGCATTACGTGAGAAGTGGGAAAATCATCTCTTAATGCAGACTGAGGTACTAGTCATGAATGATCAGACAGTGCCGCCATGGAGGGCATGCTGGTGCTGAGTGTCAGCACAACAGTGGCCTCCTGGGTCCTCAGCACCTACACTGCCCAATTCGGAATGATTGACACTGACTCTTGGTTTCCACCAGGTGGTCAGGCACTGACCCCTCTCCTGAGACCCCAACAGGGAGGTGGGCAGATGCCCCCCAAGCAGGCCAAGGAGGAGGCCTGAGCCCTTCATGGCCAGGCAGCCTGGGCACATGCTACATTTTGTGTCTAGGTGTGCCCCCAGAGCCTCATGCAGCCATGGGCCAGAATGCGAGTTTGTGACTAAGTCATGGTCCAATGCTGGGGTTATGGGTGTGGGTGCTACACCTGCCCTGGGGCAGACGGCCTGCATACAACATAAAGGAGAGGGAGAGGCTTCCTCTGCTGCTGCTGCCGCTGCCACTGCTCCTCCCTTGCTCTTCACTGTCTTCCACTTCCATGAACGGCTGCCCTCTGCCAGGTGCCACTCTGCCTTGGAGCCAGCTGAGTATGGACTGAAACCTCCACTAACTGTG
>NDGM010971550.1:0-10584 GCA_002564305.1 Octomys mimax
TTTTTTTTTTTTTTTTAACAAAGAGTAGCAATGTGCTGAAAGCAGTGAATGTTTCTGCCAGAAATGTACACATACAAAGAGACTGTCTGTGTACTCTCATGAGGCTGTCTCAGCAGACTTCTGTTCAGAAATTCATGTAGAAAAGGCATCCTTTTGGCTAGGAGTCAGAAGTGGCTGCTGAGAGGGACAGTTTGACTTGGAATGTAAGGAATTCTAGGAATGTTGGGGGGGACAGGGGACACATAGGCCAGGGACTGTGTGGTTGGGTTTGATTAACCTGTTACTGGAAGGTCAGCATGTACATGGGCTGCTGTTCATCCCACAGGGCCAGCACTGAAGCAGGGGCTTCAACAAGTCCTGTCACTGGGTGCTGTAATCAACCGTAAATTAGACAGCTACAGTTTTCCTGTGGGCTTAGTTTTTCACTCTTAAAGCCTAGTAAATCTTACTCTTAAAAATGTACTCTCCCTTTGCACAAGACTTATTTTATAGCCATGTTTTTAAAAATATCCTCAATAAAGTAACTAGTGCAGATGAGTTGTCTCAGGACTGCTAGTACAAAGCTCTGAGTGCTGTCCTTTTCTCTTTCAGCCCACAAGGAGATCCATTCCCAGCAAGTGAAGGAGCACAGGACTGCCGTTCTGGATTTCATTGAAGATTACTTAAAAAGTAATTCATTTTCTCTTACGGGTCAAGTGTGGCATTTCACAGTAAATGTAGCTCAGATTGCAGTTTTGCTAGCTGAAGGCTGTCATGTCTCGTTATATTTAATGATTCCTTTGCCCAAGAAGCCATTTTAAATGGGTTCTGTCTGATGTTCTCCCTCGGCAGGAGTGTGCAAGCTTTACTCAGAGCAGAGAGCCATCCGGGTGAAGCGCGTGGTGGATAAGAAGCGCCTGTGAGTACCGCGGGTAGCGCACAGTGATCACTGCCGCAGCTCTGTGTGCAGGCACTTCCGTGCCATGTGCTGAGCTTGCTTTCTCCATGCTGTGCCGTAGCCAGTGCTTACTGCATGTGTGCTGGTGCCACATACCATGCTGGCCACTGTGTGGTCTCAGACCCGCCTCATTTCAGGGTCGAGGAGGCCAAGCCCAACAGGTGTGGTTGCTCACCCACAGTTCCCCTGCCACAGCTCTCCAAAGTGAGACCTAGGCCAGGCTGTTGCTTCCACTTTTGTGCTGTTGCCCACATAGCTCCACCAGCCCATCAGGCAGCCGATGGTAGCTGCTTTGCCCTGGTCTCTGCCCCACCTGTCCTCGTCACCTCTGAAGGGTTGTCCTTAAGCACGAGCTCAGGTCCTGTGGCCAATGCTTCCCTCATGAGGCCCTACTTGGGTCACCAGAGGCCTAACAGACTGCTTGAGAAGTGCTCTGGGCTCTGAGCACACATCACACTGCACAGCACCCATCTCCTGAAGGCCTATGCTGGGCTCCCACATCTGAGAGGACAGTGGAGCTCCACAGGTTCGATGACTCGTGCACAGCCACATACCAGGGTGTGTCTCCCCCAGTACCAGTCTGTGTGTCTGGGCCTAAGTGACCAGGTGTGAGCTTCTAGGGCTCTCTTCCCGCTGAAATTGCAAAGCACACTCATGAAGGTGTGTGGAGTGTTGTCCTCTAGGGACACAAGTAACTCAGAACGATTTGTTGGGCCTGGACACATGGGTACCTTCTGCCTGGCACAAACCTAAAAGTCCAGATTCCCAGAGGGAAGTAGATACCCAGCAGTGAACCACCTTCCCATCCACAGTGTCCACTCAGTTCAGGCATGGGCAGCTGCTCTTCCTTGTGGTGGTGGGGGAGCTCCCTGATAGTCCTGGTTGTAGGGCCTCTTCTCTGCACGCTTGTCAAATGGATTTGAAAGTGCAGATGTCACAGACAGAAGCATTCGTGGAAGACAATACATGAGTTGCCTGTTGGCACATATTGCTACTTCTCATGCAGTGTGCTGAGCAAGTCTATGATAAAGCCCCCTGCTTTCAGGGGGCTTAGAAGCAGGCCAGGCTGCTACTGTATGTAAAGAGGAATCCAGCATATGCAGGTTACTGAGGTCATAGCGATTTCTGAGAGGGAAGTGGTGTGATTGAGTGGAATAGCAGGGTGGCAGAATGTTCCCAGCACAGTGAGGCCATCTGGCCAGCAGACGCAGGGAGCAAGTGAGAGAGTGAGGTGGTCTTAGGGTCTTGCACCAGCAGGGAGGAGAGGCAGACGCCTGCTTCATGGTCCTGGGGGAGACCAGACCGTCCAAGTCAAGTGAGGAGAGACTGCTGTGTCTCCTCAGTTCTTGGCCTACAAGAGGTCTGAACTGAAACACAAATTAGAAGTGGCTGGATGGGACTTACTGTCTTTTAGACAGTGAAGTGCAGTAGCCTCTCCTGCCTGCTAGCTGCCTGTGCCGGGTGCCCTGAGCACAGGAGCTCCTGGGAGGTGCCTGAGCCTCCAGGGCAGCCAGCGCTTTCCTTCTAGTTCTCTGCTCACTTCGGGCAGATGGCAGCTGCCTAAAACTGCATGCGCCACACCCTCGCTCCCTGCATCTTAGGAAGAAGGGTGAATGCCACAACCTTTAAAGCCTTGGCTTCTGGACTTTTGTCTCTTAGTCCCCACTGGTACGCCAGGCCCTGTGTGTACTGTGTTCTGCAGAGGGCTTGCCCATGAGGCTCTTGTGCCTTTGTCCTTGCTGACTTCCACACTCATAGCTTTCACTAGAACTTAGCTCACTTCTCCCAGCACCCACACTCTGCCTGCCTGGTGAGCAAATTCCTGTTTGTCCTTCCCATCCCAGCCCACATTGCTCTCTGGGAAGTCTCCCCAGCCCTATGGGCAGTTCTGGCTGTTTGCTTAGCGGTTCTCTGCTCGGTGTCAGAGTCGGGAGCAGCAGGTTCTCTCCGACAGCTGCACGAGTGTGCATGTCCAGCACCGCAGCCCAGTGCGCAGCAAAGCGCCGGGCCTCAGCAGAGCAGGCAGTGGACCTTGTGCATTCTGAAGCTGGGCTGGTGGGGAGTTTGTATATTATTTTGTTTCATTTGTCAGTAGGTTTTGTTAAAAAGGCATTCTTGGCCAGGCATGATCCTAGCACTAGGACATACAGGCCAGAGAGTTTGCGAGAGTTCAAGACTGTGCTCCAGTCTGAGCTGCTGAGCAAGTCCCTGTCTAAATACATAAATAAATAAAAAGTCATTCTTATACAATTGCTTTGAGAAATCCACCTGCTCATGTCTTTTTTGCTTCGATCATATTTGTTTTGGTTTTGGTGAAAGAAAAATGTACTTGTTAGGTAAGGAGGAGCTCAACTGTTTAAACTTTTTAAAATTCACTTTTGTTAATCCACATTTGGAGTACATAATGATTACATACATCGCGGGGGGAGGGGTTAGTGTGTGTACCTTGTACATCTTAATTATTTTTACTTTCTTTTTCTTTTTACTTTCTCCTCCCTCCTGCCTTACTATATAATCTTTTGACACTATAGGAAAAAAAATATTTTACACCAGGATTGATTTTGATAGAACAGTGATATTGTATTATAATCTATCATATTAAGGGGCCCTTATTCCATACTGGGTGAAGATATTTTTTTCATTGAGCGAGAAATAGTCTTGGTTGACCTTTCTGTGTTTTTTCTACTAGACTATATCTTCATAAAATGACAGTGCTGTTGTTAGAAGTAACTGTTTCCCTCCTGTGGGCTTTTTATGTCCTGACCTGATGTGGTATCTGTTGCAAGTTCCCAAAAGCTGGATGGAGGGGTGCCAATAGCTCTTCATCTCTGCGCTTTCTCCTGCAGTGATACTCTGAGTCCTTTGAAGGCAAGAACTGCTGTGTTTAATCTCTCTGGCCCCAGGACCTTTATCTGAGCTCAGCACAAAGTAGGTGCTTGATTAATACTCCTGGCTTGTCAGGTCTGTATAGTAAACGCTTGTGCACTGGCCTGGTCCTGGACACAGACCTGCACAAGTAGTCTTGTCATCCCCAAAAGATTGAAGCCTATGCTCTTGTCCTACCCACCTAAAAGCATTAGGAGTTTGGTTATGATTTTTCTTGAAGTCACTGGCTATATACCTCCTGGCTTACATACCTCCCAAATCTGAATTAATCAGAAACATGTTTTCTTAGCAGAATTTTGCTGCATTTCATTGTCTTTCTTTCATAAAAACACTGCCTCTCATAACACATAGTACCACCACATTTTTTGCACCCTGAAGAGTGTACTTATGCATGGCCCTCTGTGATTTGGTCTGCTTTGTAAGACTGGTGTGGGAAGGGCTGCCTTTCATCTCTGCCCACAGCCCTAACTCGGGCTCTTGTCCAGGGTAAGAGCTCAGCACACTGCCCCAGTGACAGGACGATGGCAGCAGTGATAAGGATGAAGAAAAGAGAAGGAAGCAATGCCATGTGATGCTGTAGCCATAGCCTGGAGAAGCAGTCAGCATGCGGGCCTGTGAGCCAGGGCCAGGTCTTGTGTCAGCCCTCAGCTAAACATAGCGTTTATATTTTTTAAAGTTTATAAGATAAAAAATAAGACTAGGTGGGCCAAATAGCTCAGTGGATTAAAGCTACTGCCAGCAGGCGTAGGGGCCAGGAGTTCGATCCCCAGGCCTGCCGTGCTGGCCTCGCCCCCAGGATATGCTGAGACAGCAACTGAGACTGGGCGTGGTGTCGCACACCTATAACCCCAGCTCTTGGGAGGCTGTAAATAGGCGGATCACTATGAGTCCAATCTAGTAGAGAGACCCTGAACACCCTGTAGACCCTTCCCTAAAATTAAAAGCATAAAAAAATAAAAAATAAGACTGTAGGCAAAGACTGCATATGACTGTATAGCCTGAAGATGTCACCTGCCCCTTTAGGGAAAGCCTCTTCGCCCTGGCCCAACACCGGCTCCCTGGAGTGAAGAACCATTTTTGCTGAGAATTTTGCAGTCTGTCCTGGACTGATACGTACTCTGCTGCATCTGACATGGTCTCAGGCTGGACCGCAGGTGACGGAAAGCACTGTTGGAAGGGCAAAGTCAGATGACTATAAATGCATCCTCTGCGTGTTTAGAGCTGCCTCATAGCAGACCCGTAACAACTCCTAGTCTGGTGCTGCTCCGTGGCTTGAAGAGCACTAGCATAGAAGATCCCCAGGTAAATCCAGAGAATATCTGTTGAGTGAGCGCTGCATGGTAGTGCAGATGGCTCAGTCACACGCTGTGAGCTGCCCCTGACTAGGGGTGGGAGATACAGCACCTACGCCCAAGAGGAGACCTTAGCCTGAAGGTGGCTGTGGAAATTATAGTACGAAGGTAGGATTTACCAAAGCCATCTTTCTATCCAGAGCCTTTGTCGGGGGCATGAAGGAAATAGACGCGCAATACCTAAGTCTGGGATAGCAGCCACCTTCTCTGTGATTTGTGTAGTGCTTCTTCAAGGTTTGCGAAGACTGTCTCCCACATAGATTCTTGTTTCAAAGCTGAAAAATTGGTCTCTTTCTCTCTTCGTTTTTAAATTTTTAAATAGAATCCTGGGGTTTTCCAAGTGAGGAGCCTAGAAACATATGTTGGCCAGGTGGAACCTCTGTCAGTGGCAGCTATGCAATGCTCAGCTTTCAGTTAGAAAAGTCAGTGTAAATAAATCACGGGGCATGAGCTGATTTTTCTGATGACTTTAAATTGCTTTTTTTTAAAAAAAAAATTGCCTTCAATTAGTTAATTTGTACTTTCCCTGAGGACTTGAGTAGGCAGTCTGTGCATAATTAGGATCTGTTTTTATCACTTAAAGGAAAAAAGAAAGCACTTCACTTTGTCTCAGTCTGCTGCAATGCAGTCTTTTATTCTTCTTAAATTGAAAACGGGTACATTGGGCACAAAGGATGACAGCTGTTAAAGGAGCCATTTATTTAAAAGTCAATTAAGCTGTGCTCCCTACTGAACAATGCAGTGCTGAAGCCCTCCTTGAGGTAGGTCAGGGTAGAGAGGGTCCACAGTATGGGGAGACTGGGTTCTGGTACAGATGTCAGAGCCAGGTGAGGAGCGAAGGGCTGGGCAGCGTGGGGTGCATTGACAGGAAGAGTGGTGGTGGAGATGAGGGGTGGCCATGTACAGGGGTTGATTCAGTAGCAAACATGGAGACACGAGAAGCCAGTTTCTTGGGACAGGAGTGAAGGGAAAGGAGTGAACTCTCATCTTGGGGTGGAACAAAAGATACTGATGTAAAGACATCAGTTTCCATAGGGCGGTAAATATCGTGTGTGTGTGTGTGTGTGTGTGTGTGTGTGTGTAAAAATATACACATGTATTCTAGCTCCGTTCATCTTGGAAGTCCCAGAAGCAGTGACACCCCACTAGCAGCAAGCATGCTTAACCCCGGGATTTTGAGGTGCCAGGCTTCTTGGAAACATGGCTGACTTTAGGCAGAGGCAGGGAAGGTATGAGTTGAGGCTGGAGTGTTTTGTGAAATGATCTCTCATTGCTAGGACAAAATACCCAAAGCAAGGAAAAAGTGAAATCACCAAGCGAGGAAGGGCTCAGAAATGCTCAGGGTGGGCCTAAAGGCCACTGCAGCCAGATTGAAGGGCTTTCTGCCACCAAATTGGAGATAAATAGAGGAGGAAAAAAGATGGAAGCAGATTCGAAATCACGATATAAAATAGGCCATCCTGAGTCTTCTGGATATGAATAACTAAATGAATAGATTAAAAGTTTGAAACCATTGCATCATGCCTGAACACCCACTTCCTTGCTAGTTATGAGAGGGAAAGTATAATTTTATGGCCTGGGAGCCTGGCAGCTTGATCAGGTGGACTGTGAGATCACACACAGCCTGAAGGTGCCGTGAGGAGAGCAGTACCACTTAGGGGGTGTCTGCCCACGTAGCACACCCTGGAGCCCAGGGAGCTCTGGCCCAGAGCTGTCTTGCAGAATAACAGGCACGTTACTGTGTGCCAAGGTCAGGAGGCACAGAGGGGACTTAAGAATGGCTCCCAAGAAGGGGACAGGAGAGAAATAGCAAGTGTTGGTGATTCCAGACTAGATCCTTTTGTTTTGAAAGTTATTATTAAGGCCGTCGGTCATAACTGGATGGGGTCTGAAGGCAAGGTGAAAGCCGTGCATTGATGTGGTCGGAGGTGTGGGGCTTCTTCAGAAGTGGCTGGGTCTAGAGTGTACAATAGATTCATGGTGCAAGGCTCGGACTAAGGATGGGTGATTACTAAATCAATCCACTGAGTGCTCTGTCATCCACCTTAATCCTGTTAACCTAGATAGACTATAAAAGGTGCAGAAAGAAGCTGCTAAGGTCCCTTGCTCACTTTGCTACCTTCTGCCTGCTGTAAACTGTTTCTCCTCTGATGCTTGTCTGCCATGCCGCCTTGCCTTGGAGCCAGCCAACTCAGGACTAAGATTCCTACAAACTGTGAGCCAAATAAACCTTTCCTCTCTTAGCTGTAGCCGTCAGGTATTTTGTCTCAACAACAAGAGAAGTAATTAAGACAGAATTTGGTGCCGGAGAAGTGAGGTTGTTGCTGTAACTTTACCTGATCATGTGGTTCAGGAGCCTTTGGGACTGACTTGAGGGAAGTTTGGAAGGTTCAGAGATAGTGACTGAAAAGGTAGCCCTAAAAAGCCTTGAACTGTGCTTGATGGGAGATTCTGGTTGTAGCTCACAAGACCAGAAAGATGATGGAAATGCTGCTGGTAAAGACCAGAGTCAGGAGGTTGCAGCGGGGAAGGACTGCATTGGCTGTGACTCCAGAATGTATGCTACGCACTGGCAGAAAGTTTGTCTGCAGTCTACTCACATCCAGAGACTGCCTGTCTTAGTTACTTTTCTCTCGTTGTGGAGACAAAATACCCAACACCCAGAATTAAGGAAGGAAAGGTTTATTTAGCTCACAATTAGAGGAGGTTTCAGGCCATACTCAGCTGGCTCCAAGGCAGAGTGGCACATGCCAGAGGGCAGCCAGTCACCGCAGCAGAAAACAGCAAAGAGCAAAGGGAGGAGCAAGGGCTAAGGCTCCTAGCAAGCCTCACTCTCTTCCTTTCATTTGTATTCAGATATCTGCCCCAGGGTGAGTGTAGCACTCACACCCATAATCCCTATATTGGATAATGAATGAATCTCAAACTCTAGAAGCCACCCCATGACTGTCTGAGGCTTTGGGGGGACAACTAGACACAAAACATAACACTGCCTGAGGCTGAGATTAAGGGCAGGAGACTAGCCTTGCAGAAGAAATTGCAAGACAGGTTCATGTTGAAGAAATTGCAAGACAGGTGGCATGGCTGGTTTGGAGGCTTTTAGCCAGATCATGTTAATAATCAAGAACAAAGAGTTCAGCAGGATGATTTAAAACATGAGTTGGGCCAGGAAGGAAGCTCTAGTAAACTTGTGGGCTGCCAAGATAGAGCAGAAGAAACCTTGCTTGCTGAGGAGCAGTGGGAGAGTAAAAAAGATGGCCGGAGGGCATCACAGGGAGTAGTAGTACTCCACCCTTGCAGCCTCAGAATTGCACAAGTGAAAGACTTTGCTTTGATGGAAGAGTCCCCAGCACCTTGTTTCAGAATGGCAGTAGCCCAGGATGTTGTTCCTCAGGATTTGGCACATGGGCACTCAGCCTGCACAGCCAAGAAAGAAGGAAGTCAAGCTACTGGTCCAGCTGGCCGTAGACCCTCGCGTCATCTGCGTGGAGCTGGCTTTAGGTGCATGCAGAATGCACGAGTTGTGGGATCAGGCTGCTTCTACCCACATTCCAGAAGAAAGCCTGTGGCTGCCACCCTGGGCCCTCCCGGGCAGTCCTTCAAGATTACTCACTTTCTTCCTTTCCCATCGCACCAGCCTAGAGGTCAGCAGCAGTTGACCCTGCACCTGGGGCACCCCTCAGATTCCTTGTGCAGACTGTACCAGTGTACCCCTTCTGGGAATCCCTTGGACTATCTATGGGTTGTTTCAGCACTTCTCTCTGCTGGTGAAAGAAAGGTACAGTATGTTGCCTAGGGCTTCAGGAGAAGTTTCTGTAGGAACAACTCTGCCTCTTCTCAGTCCTCGTGATAGCAGCAGCAGCAGCAGCAACAGTACCATAGTAACAGCAAGAGCTAATGTTTGACCGTTACTGTGTGCTGTCAGTTGTGCCAAGGAAGTGAGAAAGATGTTCTGTAGCCACAGTTCATAGATGGGAAGGCAAGAAAGGTTCAGCGCTTGGTCATTTAGTAATGGGAAAAAATTCTGAAAGTTCTGGCATCCCCATGTCTTATTTTAAGCTAGTTGAAAATTGGCTTATCAGTTATTAAATCACAAAACATTTGGTTTAAATTAAGTGATAAATATTAAATTTTATAATCAGATACACTTAATATCAAAAATAGAATAAATCCTTGGTTTATTTTTAAGTAGGTTTCTTTTTGCCTCATGTTTTTAATTGGCCTTTCTTTTGCTTAACATTTTTTTAGACTTACTCATGGTTGTATTTATCAGCAGTGTGGTGTTTGTTGCTCAACAGTTTTGCATTGTATAAATACACATTTATTCTTGTGTAATGAACATTTGGATTGTTTCCATTTGTGGCTTTTATCCGAAGTCTGCTGTGAACATTCTTTTATATATCTTTTAATTTCTCTTGGGAGAAGACCTAAAAGTGTGGTTGCTCTGCCTAATGGACATGTTTCTTGGACCTAAATAAGGGCTGGCCTTAAGTTGTTGTAAAGTGCCGACACTATTTGACATGCCGTCCCGCAGTCTGGAAGGCCCAGGCCCTCCACTGCCTCGCTGCTGTTGGCATTGACCAGTTGGTGCAGGTATTTCAGTGAGTGCACGTGGCTACCTTGCTGCGATGTTAGCATGCATCTTGCTGTCAGCTAACGACGCTGAGCACCTCTGCACGTGTGTTCAGGGACCATTTGCGTATCTTCTGAAGCATCTGTCCTGGTCTTCACGTGCTTTTTGAATGGTTTATCTCGTTCTGTGGAGATGGTCCCCATGTCCTGCATGTCCTTTGCCAGGTACGCGCTGCACCTGTTTCCCATTCTGCTGCGTTTTCCTTCTCTGCTAGTGCTATCTTCTGACCAGCAGAAATTTGAAGTTTTGAAGAAGTACAGTATTATAGTTTGTCTATTCCAAGGTCACTAAGATGCGCTTTGACACTTCCTTCTGGGATTTTTATGCCTCTTGGTGGTAGATTTATACTCTCATGTTGCTTGCTAGGTTCATTTTCTGGTGGAGAGGGTGAGATTGAAGTTCATATGATTCCGTCAAGACATCCTCTCATTCTAGCAGTGCTGATTAAAAAGGCCTTTTCCTTATTGAGCTGATGTAGCACGGACGCCAGACCTGGGTCCCTTGTCATCCCGTCTCAGCCCAAGACTCTGAACTTTCTCAGAACTGTTTCCTCCTTTCTGCAAGGTCATTAATGCTGATCCCGTACCTACCTTCGGGGATGCTTTGGGATTAGATATTCATGGCCGTGTGAAGGACTTAGAAAGATGGCTGTGCGCATCAGTCCTGGCATTAGCAGGTCTCCCTCGTGCATGTCTGCCCTGTGCTTTTATGTGTATTCTCTGTGCCTGACAACACAGAACTTAGAATAAATCTTTTTTTTTTTTTTTTTTTTTTTT
>NDGM010971555.1:0-14982 GCA_002564305.1 Octomys mimax
GTACTAATAGTGTTTGGACAGGATATCATGTCTGTATCTTGTACTATGAATAACTACTATGAAAACAATAAGCAATATATTAATCATTGAAACTGTCCTACTAATCAGTTTTGAAACTGTCTCATTGCTATTTGCTTCTTAATGAAATTAATCAAAAAAGAAAAATAGTATTTGAGAACTTATGTTTGGGGATAGGATATAAAAACAGTCAATAGTTACACACTCAAAGAAGAGACAGTGATTAGATTTACCTGGTCAGGAGTGTCACACAACCATCATAAAGATTTTAATGCATTTATAGAAAATGGCCTATTGATTCATGAAGTTCAACAAACCCAAATGAGAGAAATCCAGAAAAATCATTCCTAGGCACATCACCATCTAGTTAAGAAAGTATAAACAGAAAGAGAATTTGGAAAAACTGTAGAAATAGATTTTATACTTAATTAGGTGCCAACATTAGATCTCTTAGATACCATTTCTTGTTGAAGTGTGCACTTATTAAACTATTTTCCTATTCTTATGTCAGTTTATGTTAGAATGTTCTCAATATTCCAGCTTTTAATGTCTATTGCTTATATATAATCACAAGTTTACATTTTTAATGATTATGACAACAAAAATTTAGTGTTTATTTTAAAAATTGCCTATGTACCCTTATGGAAAACCAGATGTAAGTGACCAGACCCAGCCTGTACCCATATGTCCAAAACTAGGTCTATAGTTGAGCTTTACTTTTCTTATAAGTCAATAAAGCAGTTGAAATGGTGAAAAAACCCACAAAATCTGAAATCGAGAGGGTCTGTATTAAATTTTCAGCTTCAGATCTCATTAGTAGGTGTTATGTTGAATATATTTTGTCCCCTCTCAAACAAATGCTGAAGTTGGGTTCCCTGTGTAACAGTGCTGAGAAGCCTTTAAGAAAGTGATTAGACTGATCAGAGGGATTAAAGTCTTTCTCCTGGGAGTGGGTTTATTCTCAGAAGAGTGTATTGTTACGAAGCAAGTCCAACTCTCATGCTTTGTCTCCTTTAAACAAGTTTTCTCACCCTGACACTTTCCCAGCATGCATCATGAGGCCCTCAACAGGTTCAGCCACACAATCTTGGAGCCTCCGGAACTTGGGACTAAGTAAGCCTCTTTCCTTTAGAAGTTACTCAGTCTGGAATATTTTGTTACAACCCTAGAAAATGGACCAAGAGCATTGGACCCTTAGATAATTCTTAGAGTTTCTTCCCTGAAAATGGAAACAGTGGTACTTTCCTTGCTCGGTTGCTATGATGATTAAGATGCTGATGTATCCAATATGTAGTTGGTCTCTATAAATGCTAATTTTCTTCCCCATCTCTTTTCCCTTTAGCCTCAAAGAAAGCTATGAGAAAAAGGTGAAAATCATCAGCTATAGCCATAAAGATACTGATGAAAAAAATTTCTATGGAAGAAAGAAAGGTCTGAAGAAGTGACTATTGTACACTCATATTTTTAACACCTTTGCTTCTAGTTAACCCTACAGTTTGGTGTGGAAAAAAAGAAGAAAATGTCCCATTATGGTTGATTACTTTGAGGGGAATTCAGTTGTTTTACAAAATTCCTCTAAGTGGATCTCAGCCCCTTTTTGTTACTTTTCTGCCTGATGCTTCAACCTTGGAAAGTATACTGCCTGTGCGAAAAGGGCTTTCTGGGTGCATTCTTTATATCTGTCAAGAGTAGAGAAACACTCAGGAAAAACAATCACATTCACAGTGCCAGAGGGATGGCAGTGCCTTCAGCTTTTTTCAGTTATGTGGTACCCAAATCTGACCTAAAGCCAAAGAGAGGCACCTAAGCAAAGTGAGTTTGGAATGTGAGAATAGGGAATTTGGGATTGCTGCATATACAAACATTCTTTTCAGTGCTTTATGTGTGGCAGTCCAAGAACAACACCATAATTCTGAAGGCTATGTCAGGATTTCACACATCTTGTTGATGTTCAGATACAAAGTTAAGTGGTGGCATCCTGGTTAGCTGACTTGCTGGGGGAAAAACAGCCTCACTGTGCCAGCTGCTGGTTTCCATTGGGTAAATTCTGCCTCCAGGGTGGACGACAAGCTACCAATACTCCCTCACTCAGTGTGGAGCTGGAGGAGCTATGAACCAGCCACTACCATGAGATGTCCAAGCTGGCTCTAGCCCCTCAGCAAGCTTCAGGCTCACAGTTAGGGATAACAGTTGTTGGCAAATTTAACACTTGTCAAGAATAACCATCATCAAGTTCTATAATTCTCTATCTTTCTATGGCCTGCATCTTGGTGATTGTTTCTCCAGCTTTTTGAAGTGGCTTAAAAAATCTCACTGCTGAGGACCCCAGACTCTGACTTAATAAAGATTGATGTCTTTGTTTCATTTTGAAATGGGATGCTCAGACATTTTATTACCTGGTTGCTGGTGCCTAGTACTCTCTGTTCCATTGCCCATCTCCCCCACCTCCTGTGACACATTCCTGAAAATGCTCCAGGAAAAAAAAAATGTTGCAGCCTTGGCAGATCAGCATTTCTGATTGTGCAATGTCCTTCCTGAATAACCCCATTCTCCAAAGGCAGCCATTCTGACACAGAACTGAGAAATGAGGGACAGGTTAGTCCCCAGGGGAGGGCAGCATAGGAGGCTGGATGGTGGTGCAGAAGGACGCAAGAAATCTATGGGAAATAAAATCCATTCCTATCATCAGTCCTGTGGATTTAGAGAAACCAGGAAAGGGCTCGTTGTGAAGAAGGGAATGAGAAGCATACTTTTCTAAATATTTCACTTTTGAATTAATCACTTTTTACCCATTATAAAGCAAATTCATAAACTTGATCTCCCTGTTCTTCATGAGAGAGCATAAAGAATATGTTGTACTAAGTATAATAATTCAGAATGTAATACATAACAATAAATATTAATAGTAATCTAATAAATATTAACATTGCTAATTCAATTCTAATTGCTATTCTTCTAGACAAGTGAACAAAATTCAGAGAAGGCAAATGATTTGCTAAGGGTTACATAGATGTAATTGATAAGAGAGAGACTTGAAATCTACTTGTTTGATGTTAGGCTTGAGCTCTCTCTGTCTCTCTGTCTCTGTCTCTGTCTCTCTGTCTCTGTCTCTGTCTATCTCTCTCTCTCTCTCAAACTGTATAAATGCAGTGATTTTATAAGGTTTCTTTCAGCTCCAATTATTTAATCACATGATAGATGGAATCAAGACTGTCAGAACTTTTAAACAAGTATGAAGTTACACTGTACTCGGAGGCAGTCCAGTGGGCTCCTGGGGCCAGAGCCTCTCAGGGGTGTGGTCAGTAACACCTCACTTATCTGCCAGGACTGACAGAGAAGATATTGCACAAAAATGAAACGTTTGTGTCTGTTTACCCATCTTAAACTTCCAAGTTTTAAGTGAGAACTTTTAAAATCATGTCACAGATCACTCTGTGTTCTGGTGACAAGGACATCATTGTCAATCCCTGACTTTTTAGACATTTTCCTTTAATTTCCAATCCGGTGGGGTCCACACAAGTCTGAAGACTGCTGGGCCTTCTGGAGTTCCTGTATGCTTTGCTTGTAAGGCGTATTACCTCCAAGGGCTTCTGCCCTTCTGACAGCTTGCTGATCACAATCTGTCAAGGAGAGAGGACCCAATCCAGACAGCCACATTGATTACATTTGATGACCAAATAGGCACTTTTTAACCATTATAGAGTGATACTTTCTAGCATCCTTATTTCCGGTGTGTTGGAAGGCCATCGCTGTTTTTCAGGCTCCTTTGCTGGTACCTTGGTACAGAGGTACTGAGAATTTGCTGGTGACCAATAGCATGCAGCTGCACTCTTTCCTGAAGACTCACCTGGGCCTACAGAAGCTGCTGTCCCACACTCCTTTTCTGGGAGTATATCCTGCCAGCTCTAGTATAGCTTGCAGCCAATTACTTATACAGAGTACCAAACACAGGCCTCCTTGCCTCAAGCTGGGGCAGATATGGAGGCCATCTTTGTTCTTGATCTTTCCAAGGGGACATGCTAAGGATGAACTTCTGCTGAAATCACACCCTGGCTTTGTTTGTCCCCTGCCCTATCTTGCTTCCTGCCTGTTGTCCAAGGGTAGCACTTGTTGAAGACTCTCTGCCTCAGTCTCTGATTCTAGAGGTTCTCATATAAGACAGGAGACTGCCCCCAGCCTGTTCTTTTTCACATTCTCAGCTGCTTTCTGGAGCAGCAAGACACAAAAGATCCATATTCTCTTCTCTCTCCCTTCTCCTAACCCAACATTAAAACAGAAGGGAAATCTAGTATCTTAGTCATTTTCCTGTGGCTAGGACAAAACCCACACTAATCACAGCATACTGGAGGAAAGGTTTATTGCAGCTCTTGGCTTTGGTAGGCTCAGTCCATGGCTGGCTGGCTCCAAGGTTGACACAATGTGGTGGGTGGGGTAAGGTGGAAGAAAGCTGTTGACCCCATGACAGCTGTAAGCAGAGACAAAGAAGAGAAGAGCCAAAGACAAGGACTCACCCTTCCAGATGACACCCCTGTGACCTGCCTCTTCTAACCAGGATCTACCTCCAAACACATGCAAGACCTAAACTGTGCAATACTTCATCATGACATGAAGAATGAAGAGAGAGAGAAGAATCATTTTTCAAAAGATATATTAAAAATCATTCATTCCAATGATCTTTCATATGAGCCACTGTGCTAGGGTCTGGGGAAACAAAACAAAGCACACATCCTTTCTCTCCCTAAGCTCACAAACTGGTGAAGAAATCAAGTAAATAGGATAATTATTCTCTATTGTAATAAGTGCTACTATTTCTTCAGTATCTACTGTGTGCTTAACTCAGCACCGTACTGGGCTGAGGCAGGGAGCCCCAACTCAGAGCAAAGACTTGTATAGTTTAAAAGTGGAGAAGGTGAGATGCTTTTTTACTTTGGGAGTAATTCTGGTAGAATTGATGCAGGTTGGGGTAGGTGTTCAGATGGAAGGACAACATCTTGAAAGGATATGGTGTTTGAGAGGAACTGGGCGAAGTTTATCTTGGCAGGAGATAAGAAGAAGACAGGGAAGAATGCAGAGATAGATGTTAAAAGCTTTATCTTCCAGGCTTAGAAGTTTGGGTTTTAGCCTGTAGGTATTGTGGAGCCAAAAGAGCCTTATAAACCTAGGGCTGTGGTCTGGTCCCTGTGGAGGAAACATGACGGTCATCAGTAGGGCAAAGAGGGAAGGGAGGGAGGGGAGTGCTCACTGCACCATCCACACAAGTGTCATGGGCAGGTGTCCACATTAGGCTTTTGTGTGACGTGCACAACCTACGCAGAGGTGTACAACAGCCCTAGTGATCAGGGACACTTACGATCCAGCCTACTTATGGTATCTGTGACCCAGTACATGTTTTCCAGGAGTAAAATAAACTACTCTTTAAATTTTCATTCTTGAAAATTTGGTTTGTAAAGGAACCTACAACTCTCCTGCCAAATGCATCCTGAGATAGAGGTGGGGTGCTACCAAGAACGTACCAAGAGAGTCTATCTCCAGGCTTTGTATGCTGTCACTGCTGCCACAGTTAAAGATCCATTCATTGTGACTCACCAAAGCTTTGGCTTTAGTAACAGGGCAGGAGGGCAGAGGGAAGGCTGGGAAGAGAATTTATAAGCTCACTGCGACACACGGAGGTTATAGAGGTTGTGGCATGGGTAGGGCGGTAATAAATCTACATCTTCTTTCTTTCACAATATCACAGTGGGCAGGCACTGTTTGCTCAAATTCATCTAACTCACACAGAGCATAATAGTACCAACTATTTTGATTATTATTCTGAGGAAAATAGACATCCCCCATGTGCAGACTGATGCCAATATTTTTTCATGTTTCTCCAAATAATAATCATAAGAATAAGAATAGTAGACATTGTCTGAACAGTAACTAGGTGCCTAGCATTGTGCTAAGAAATTTGCCTGTATTTCACTCATTCCATTGTTCCTCCAAACTATGATGGAAGTGTTATTTGCAGTTAATTACTATGGAGTAGGAAAGTAAGACATAGAAAGTGTAATAGTCTACTGAGATCAACTGCTTGTAAAGGATGCACCAAGATCAATCTGCTTTGCTCAGTACTTAACCTATTGTTTTATGTGATGTCCCCAGCCCTGGCTACTCACTGCTTCCTGTGCCACTTCCAGTGCTTTTCACTCATTCATTGCCAAGCTGCCATCATTCACCTAAGTGGTCTTATTGAGCACCTTTTAGTGTATTGTGCCTCTGTTCTCCAAGGAGTTTTTTCCTAAGTCAATTTTGTCTTCTTTAAATAGACACCATTGAGCCTTCAAACAAGGGAGTAAATTTTATCATAAATGGATTGGTACTCTTCTCTAAAGGTGTTACAGTGAATGTATTTTGTTTACTCTCCCAAAAGATTTCAAGTAATGTCCTAGCAGAAATGGAGTCTTTAAGTCACCAGTTCATCAATAGCACTTAGCACCATGCTGGGCTGAGGCAGGAAGCCCTGATTCAGCCCTGACACCAGTGGGATGAGTCCAGCCAGTGGGGCTCTTCTTTGTAGGAAGAAGAAATGTGTGTGAAGATCTGATAAGTCCGGGTGGTATCTGGAGAAGATGATGTCCTATTAGAGAGGATCAGCAGTGTTTACCATTTCCATCCACAGAAGCAAGCCGAGATAACAGGCAGAGAGTTTGTGGACAGAAGTTCATGAGGATCACTGCTTGACAGGTCAGGGTAAAGGTCTCTTTCTTTCAAAATATGTGAAAGGTCAGGAAACGTGTGACCAGGTGTTTTGTGTTCATGGCTGCCTGGGAAAGATAATTCTGTCTGCTCGATAAGAACATTGTGCTCCACACATCAGGTTGTTTTCTCAACAGCTATTTTCTGCCTATAAAAGTCAGCACTGCTGGCTCCCAACTTCTTTCCACAAATCCCCTTGGGCCACAAACAATAACACAAGGTATCTTATATTTATACAAAGCTGTCCTTAGAAAAGCTCAAGGACCTGAATGAGGCTTGTTTTTATATATAAGGATTTCTTATATAATCCCAAGGGGGAAAGTGGCAGAGGGTGACAATTGAGCTAGGAATGCTGCCATTCCCAGCTAACAAAGGCAAAGGTAAGACTGTAGCACACAGAGCACTGATGGCCAAGGCCAGGACAGGAAGTCCACTTCCCCGCTTCCTGTCCAGGACTCTATGCACTGGGCAACATTGTCTTGTCCTGGAGGATTTGGAAACCCAGAGGAGCCAACCAGAGGAGAATGATTGGGACAGGAAGCCCATCTTTGTGAGAGGGACACTGCTGTCTCATTTGCCTTTGGTGACTGCAGATTCTACTGCTCAGGATTCTGCACCTCCCAGTGTGAGTACCCTTCATGCTTTTTATTGAACTGAGCCAGAGGAGAATTCTGTCACTCTCCTCAGAAGTGGTGACTGAATTGCTATAGATTCCAGGAGCCTAGATGGCTTGGGGAAGAGGAGCCATCAGAGCAAATGGCACTGTAAATACTGCACACTTGAAGACAACTATGGTGAAAGCACAAACTCTGTATCCAGTTAGTGCATCACGTGGGGAGGTGGGCTGAAGGGATCTGTGAACACTGCGTGAATCCAGTGTGGGGTAATTACTTTGACTGTGAATTTTAGTCAGGACTCCAAGGGACCTGAAGAGAAATTTTTAGGGGGGATTGAAAGATTAATGCGAACAGTTTTAGGAGGTATCTTTACACTGCTTTCAGGTGGTCAGCCTATACTAAAATCATCAAGGATCTTCCAGCAAACACTCCACCCCTAGTAATCAGGTTAAATTGATCTGAGGTAGGCTTGGCATTGGTATTGCTTGAAAGCTCTTCAGAGGATTTCACTGAACAACCAAGGTTAGAGTGAGACCACATGTTTTGGCACCTTGTGACCTTGAGCAGGGCCACTGCAGGGTGGTGTGACCTGCCCCATCACCTCTGTGTCTTCCTACTCCTGTCCACCCTAAAGGAAATTTTGGCAGGAGGGAAAGCCTCCTTTTTGACAAACTGAGCTTGACTGAAAAACCCTGGGTCAGGGGCCAAGTGACGAGGGCTCCACTCCAGCTCTGCTGCTTTGTGCGTGGTGTAGGGAGGTAAAGCAAAGATGCTTAAGGGGTACACCATGCAAAGTACTCAACACATCTCTGAACCTCAACTTTCCCATTTGTCGGTGCTTGTAGGTCAGTGTCTATAGGTTGTAAAGTCCATTTAATTGATCACAGCCAGAAGTTTTCTTAGAAAAACATGTAAAATAGAACACAAGTGCATTGCATAGAACAGGTGCAAGTGTTACAAAGTAAGTTTGTGTTATACATGAGTGCATTTTGTCTTCAGTCATGATGTCAAATGCACTTCATGTTGTGGATTAAAAATGAAACAGTCTGAGAGTGTGGATTTTGGCAGATTTTGGCAGTACTAGCACTGGAATGACTACATAGCTACTGTGCTATAACATCACACAAACCCATGAAATATCTCATATTATGGGATATTTGTTTTAAACATTATGTTTTCTCCTATGATAAGAAAAAATAACATTTGAGAACCATGTGGTTGTATGCTCTCTAGAACCCCTTGCATCTGCTGTACCATTCATGACAACTCCAGCTTCCTATGACCTTGTCTTTCTGGGACCTCCTTATAGTTAGCCCATGTAATTCTGGCCTGTCATTTATTTTTTTTTAAGAGGGAGACAGGATGCCATAGTGGTTACAAACACACTTTTGAGTTGGCCAAGTCTGTTTGAATTGAATTTTTTCACTTCTTAACTGACTGATATAGGTTACATCCACAATCTACTTAAGCCTGGGTTTCTCCTATAGGTGACAATACCCAGGACACATAATAATCACAAGATTAAAAGACATGTTGTAGGTAAAGCTCTAAAGCACAATTCATCTTGCTCCTAGAAAAAGATTAGTTAATAGTAGAAACTATTACCCAACTCCACCTTGTCCAGATAATCAAGCATGGCCTGTAATTTGATGCCTGGTGTATACAAAATCAGAACAGCCTTATGCTTAACTGATCTGGAAAAACAAGGATTCCAGCCTTAAGCAGACCCTGACATTGTAGTACAGCCATTCCCGGTTGGCAGGCCCTATCATGGTGATGGCTTGGGAAGGAAGTCAGAGTACTCCTAAGTATCCTCCACCCACTCATGTTCTTCAGCGCTGTCCTCTGTCAGGCCCAGCTGGACCTGAGGAGCCCAGACAGCAGGCGGCAGATCCTGGATACCATTTGCTGCAAGGATCAAAATGGTCATATTTTAGTGCCATCAAAATCAGCAGGCAGATGGAAGCTGAGGATCAGATGTGTTACAAACTGGGCATCTGCAGGAAACATTTCAGAGAGAAGCAAATGCCAAAGAAATAAGAGTGAGCTGCATGGAGAAACTTGGGGTATAGTGCAAACATGAGACTAGAGATAAATGACTGTCATCAAACAGTAGACAAATAAGCAACTCAGTAGGTCCTAATTGCCCAGAAATAGGATAGGAATCAAGTCACTGCCTTCTGAGTGATTCATTTCAGGAAATACTCACTAATCAATTACTAGAGCTTCTGTGTAATAGTTTCCCCAGATTTATAGTTGGTGATAGTGTGAATTGGATCATTGATTCCAGAATGAGATAAGCGGCAACAGTAGTAACCTAATCTACTACTCCAAGTAGCTACAAAGAAATTAGCTACCTTCATGGAAGCCAGCCAGTTACTAGAGAGTGAAAAGAAATCCATTCATCATGGAGGAGCCTCACACCAGCCAGGTCCCCTGGGGTGTTCAGCGCTCTACTGAGGAGACTTTGATGGAGAGGGGGAGAACAATCCATAAATAGACACATGGCAAAGGGGCAGGGGAAGAAGCTCACGGAGTTGCACAGGAAAAATCGGCTTACAGCCATAAAAAAACGATAAAGGCAGAGTTACCATAAACATACAAATAGTATAAATAGTAATATTGCTGAAAGTAATATTAGTTCTCTCTCTCTCTCTCTCTCTGTATGTGTGTGTGTTTCTCGAAGACAAACTTGGTTTGAAACTACAGTGACACACACACACACACACACAAAAAAAAAACCTTATGTGAATAACATGATCCCACCTAAAAATATGTTTCTCACACAATCGTTTTTCAGGAAAGAAAAGGCAAAGATGCCTGGAAATAGCTGCATCTAATCAGCCCCGTCCCAAGCAATCAGCTAAAGTCCAGGAAATTCCATATGTAGCCAGAAGAATAGACATCCTGGAGCGTTTTGCCACAGCTAACATTAGCGGAAACAGCCCCCCATCAGTGCTATGAACAAAGAACGGAGGGTGAGGAAACGCCAGCGGGTCCCACCTCCTCCGTGCTGGGAAGCTGGTGGCCATGGGGACACAGCCACGGAACAGGGACCCCTCAGCTGCCTGGCTGCCCCTTGGGCCTCTGTTCTGAGTCCATCTTTGACAGCAACCTACAGCAACCTTCTTCTCCCGGGAGAATAATGAAAACAAGAGTGACAGGGCTCCACATCCCTTCCTAATTCATCCTAACATTTTAGTTCTTTAAAATGTTTGTTCACATAGCAATGGTTTGTCCTCAGTACTTTTTGGATCTTCTGAAGGAAATCCTTTTCTCTCTAAAGGCCCATATTCTGTATTTTTTTCTAAAAGACTTAAAGTTTTCCCTTTTGTGATGAACTCTATATGATTGAAAGTCATGAAAAGCACAAGGGAAGAGATTATTCAATTTCACCTTCTTGAAACAAAGAACTTCTGCTTGTCAAAACTAGCACAAAGAGATGAAAACAAATCAGCCACAAACTGGGAGAAAAGTTTTACATCTTATCTGACAAAGGACTAGGACTAAATTGACAATGTCTACAGTTCTAGGTAAGCACTTGTGCTGCTAAGCTACATCACGGGCTCTATTGACATATTAAAAGACCATCAATTCATTAAGAGTCAGGAAAGTGCAAATTAAAATAAGATTTTATACCCACTAGATGGGCAAAAGAAATTGTGGGACTGAAAATACTAAGTATGGATCAGAATGTGGAAAAAACAGAGCCATATTCTTATTGCGACTGTAAATAAGTACAATTTCTGTGGAAAACAATTATCCAGCACAGGTAAAGGTGACATCTTCGTGACCAGCTGTTTCTCTCCTAGGTGTGTCATTGGAGGAAGTGATGGGTTATGAGCACCAGGAAATATCTAGCAGACTGATAGTACAAGCTCCATTCATATTAGCAAACACGCTAGCAAAGCTAAGCAAATAGGGCTAGGAGATATCTACCATGTTGCCAATATGTTTAGAAAGAAGGATGCTGGATACAAAATTAAGGGTTGTAGTTGAGTGGGAAGGTATGAGGGTGGAACTGGGAAAGAGAATCCAGCTAACTTGAATTGTATAGTTAATGTGGGGACACCTCCACTGGCTAGTGGGTCAGGGTGGGGTCTTAGATGTTGCATGTATTTCGTGGTAGGCAATGAATATTACATGATAAATTCATTTTAATTTGTAAAACTCATGAGTGAACAAAACAAAATTCTTATTAGCTCAGTGACCATAAAGTAAGAAATGTTGGTTAAATATCAGTCTCATTAAAAGGGGAGGAGAAAGGTCACTCAGGAAGTGATGGGTTATTCGCTGTGGGAAAGGCCTGCCCCCAAGAACATGACAGCTAGCTGGGTGCCCAAGGCCTATGCCCAGGGTTACACTTCTTTTTGTTTGTTTATTTGTTTTTTTTTTTTTTTGTTTTGTGGCAGTCTCAGCCCACTTTGGGGGTGGGGCTGGTGCAGCATGTGGTGCTGGGATTGAGCCACGGTCCCTGCAGGGTTACACTTCTTAAAGCCTAGGATGGCAAGGGCCCAGGCAGGAAAGTCAGATCACTGATGGGAGAGGGATGTCACTTAGCACAAGAATGTTGTACATGGCACTATGGAAAGACCTACCTCACAAGACTTTCTTGGAAGAAAACTGAGAGTTCTTCAGGGTGAAGGCCATAGGTCTACCAGGAAGAATGCCCTACTTCCTACCTTGATTGTTCAGAGCTGATGGTGAACTGAGTTGTTTTCAAATACTTCACATTTTAAATCGTTATTCAGAAACTCAGCGCTTGAAGTCTCTCGGCACCTTCATATTTGATAATCCTAGCACCAGTCACATCACCACAATCTCTCCTTCATGGCTATTTTTATTTCTGATATGTTTGTGTCTTACCAAAATATTACATGATTAATCACCTTATTGTACTGACAATTTGAGAAAAATATATGCGTAATTCTTTTCTTAAGATTGATTCCAAGGCCCAGCCAAATAGCTCAGTGGATGAAAGCACCTGCTTAGGCAGATGCAGGGGACAAAAATTTGATTCTTTGGCCTGCCGTGCTGGGCCTGCCCCCAGGGCACACTGAAATCCTGTTTGAGACTGGGCATGATAGTGCACATCTGTAATCCCAGCACTTGAAAGGCTGTAAACAGGAGGATCACTAAGAGTCTGATCTACACAGTGAGACCCTGTACACCCTGCAGACCCTGTCCTAAGTACAAAAAGGTAAAAATGAAATAAAATAATAAAATAAAAGATTATTTCCAAAAGGTTAATTAATATTTACTTGAGAAATAATAACAATACATATTTACAGAATTCAATCTGAAGTTTCAATACATGTGTATATTGTCTGATGATCAAATCAGTTATCAGCATAGTCATCATCTCAAACATTTATCATTTCTTGGCTATAAGAACATTGAAAATCACAGCTGGTTTAAATATGTAATACATTATTGTAGACTACCAGGACTCTGCCGGGTCATAGAGCAAGAGAGATTCCTCTTCTTACATAAAGGTAATCTTGTACGCCTGGGCCAAGCTCCTTCCTTCCCCTTTCACTCCTCTCTTCAGCCTTTGCTACCCTCCATTCTCCCCTCTACCTCTGTGAGTTCAACTTCTGTAGATTCTGCATATAGGCATAAGATCATATGGTACTTGGCTGTCTGTACCTGGTTTATTTCATTTACTATAATGTTTCTGTAGACCTAGTCATGTTGTCCTGAATGACAGGATTTTTTTGGGGTGAGGGCTGACTAGTACATGTTGATATATATGCAGGTTATTTCCATATTTTGGCTACTGTTAATAATGTAGTGAACGTAGGACTTCAGATATATTTTAGCATATTTATTTAATTCTTTTGGGTATATACTATCCAAATAGTAGGATGGCTGGATGATATGGTGATTCTGTTTTTTATCTGTTCAGGAGCCTCAACAGATAAAAAACATAAAACAGATTAAAAAAAAGGATTTGTACTGTTTTCCAAATTAATGTGGTAATTTATAATACCACCAGTAGTGCACAATTATTTCCTTTTTTCCACATCTTTTCAACATTTGCTATTATTTGTATTTTTGATAGTAGCCAGTCTAACAGGGGTGAAGTGATATTTATATTTCAGTAATGTTAAGCATTTGTTTATGTATCTTTTGATCATTTCTACATTTGGTTTTGAAGAATATCTTCTCAGATGCTTTATTTTTAATAAGGTTATTCGTTTTCTTGCAGTTGAGTAATTTGAGTGTTTTATTTTTTCAAGGTGAGATATGATTTGCAAATAGTTTTTTCTATTCTGCAAGTTGTCACTTGAGTTTGTTGGTTATTTCCTTTGCTGTGAAGAATCTTTTTAGTTTGATATAATGCTATCTGCTATTTTTGCACAAGCTTTTAAAGTCTTGCCCAAAGAATCCTTGCACAGTCCTATGCTAAAGAGCTTTCCCTCTATGTTTTCTTCTGGAATTTTTACAGTTTGGGGGCTTACATTTAAGTCTTTGATCAATTTCAAGTTGATTTTTATATATGCCAAGTGGTAGGATCCAAATGTCTTCCTTCTTTATGCAGATATCCAGTTTTTCCAACACCATTTACTAAAGACCATTTAGCTCCACTGTGTGTGTTCTTGGCACATTTCTTGATAATCAGGGGGGTATATATATATATATATATATATATATATATATATCGAAGGTCCTTCATCATTAGTGGGGCTTTTTGGAGTGGATGGATCTAGGGCATGTGGTGCTAAGGGAAGGTTGCACGATCACCCAATCAAACCACTGATTGGCTTACCATAGGTCTGGTGTGCATAATGGGAAGGCCTACATTGAATGTGAGTGGCACCAGCCAAAAGGTGGGTAGCCTAGAAGAGATAAAGGGAGAGGCAGACTGCTTGTGCTACTGCCTTTGCTTGCTGCTTGCTATCTTCTGCTTGTGGTGCTATTCCACGAACTGCTTATCCACTGTAATGGCTCTCTGCCATGACACATTGCCTTGGAGTCAGCCAGCTATGGAATAAAACCTCAATGAAGTGTGAGCTGAAATAAACCTTTCCTTCTTTGACTTTGTGTGTCTGGTATTTTGTCTCAGCCACGAGAAAAGTACCTAAGTCTATATGTCTGTTTTTATGCCAGTACCATGCTGTTTTAGTTGTTATAGCTTTGTAGTATATTTTGAAATCAAGAAATATGATGTCTCCAGCTTTGTTCTTTTGCTCAATATCACTTTAAATATTTGGTCTTAACCCACTACTGTTGTGGACAGCTAGACTGTGTTGGATTGTTTTGCTGAATTCACATACCTATAGTATTTAGATGCCTATGGAATATCGATTTCCAACAGGACTAAACAAAAAAGGTGATACAAAGGAAGGACCATTCTGTATCTGTATATGCAGACTAGTTAGGATAGATATACAGCTACTTTCACTTAATTCAATGAGAAGAAAGAGTTCTACTAATAGTGTTTAGACAGGATATTCTGTCTGCATCTTGTACTATGGATAACCGATAAGAAGATGTACAGTGTATTAATTATTGAAACTGTCCTATTAATCAGTTTTGAAATTCTCATTGATATTTATCAGTAAAATAAAATAAATCAAAAATGAATATTTGGTCTTTTGTTATTACC
>NDGM010971562.1:0-13093 GCA_002564305.1 Octomys mimax
AAACTGTCTTACCAATTTGATTTGAAACTGTCTCATTGCTATTTATCAATAAAATTATGTCAATAAAATAAAATAAAGAACTACCCCCATTAAAAAAAAAAAACTGGTTGCTCTCTTGTAGAAGACTGCAACCTGACCCTTATCTCTCAGTGCATTGTTTTATTTACTAGTACAAAACAATCTCAATATGAAATATGAATAATAAATGCAATATGAAAAAATGCTCAGCATCATTAGCCGTGTAGGAAATACACATCACAACTGCAAGAGATAACTTCTTGCTATAGTTAGTCTGGCCAATCCTACAAACAAATGTTGGTAAGGATGTACAGAAAAGGGAATTCACACATAGTTGGTGGGGATCTAAATTGAAACAGCCACTATGGAGAACATTATGGTGATTCCTCAAAAGAACTACAAGTAGAACTACACCATATATAATCCAGCTATCTCTTTCCTGTGTACACATCTAGAGTAAATGAACTAAGCACAGAAAATAGGCATGTGCATGTCCCTATTTATTGTGGAACCACTCAAAACAGTGAAGATCTGGAATCAGTCTAGGTACCTGTAAACAGACAAATAAACAAAAATATATGGTCTACATAGACATCGAGATATTATTCAGCCATAATGAACAAATCCTGCATTTGCAAAATGAGTGGAACTGGGGGACATCAGATTTATCAAAATAAGGCAGCCACAGAGTGCCACAGGTTTCTTACACTTATGGAAATGTTACGATGTCACACTCAAAATAGAACTGTTGCTAATAGGGACTTGGGAGAGAGTTGGGGGAGAAGCAAAGCGGAGTGTACAACAAAAATGGGTGTCCATGAGTTCAATGCCCGGTACTGAAAAAAAAAGGGTGTCCAAAGATCTCTTTGAAAGATTTCAAAGGTCTTTCTCATATGCAATAAAGTTGAGTTTATAAATGGAAATTTAGTATGAATGATCAGAAAATTTTCAACATTATGCTTTTTTACATCATGCAATGAATCAGAATGCATTATATCTTTCTTTTCCTATCAGTAACCTTCCAAATAAAGTTAATAAAGTAAATAATAATATGACTCTACTTTTAAAAGACTACTACCACTGAATGTAAATGTTGTTGAACAGAGCCAGTTGGACCAAATTTGGGAGAACTTATAAACATTAGTAAACATTATAATAAAAATATTTTTAAATTTATTAAAATTAGCCTAATGAATTAGCATGCATTTAACTATAAAATGCAAATGTATCAACAAAAACATTTTCCTCCATTTCTTTCTCTTCCTCTTTTTTTTTCTTTTCTTCCCACTTCCATCCCTGTTCCTTTCTCTGCACTCACATGTGCATGCATTAATAGTTTAAAAATTACATATATTTTATCATACTCAGTATAATGCATGTTGTGATATTTTATTGCTATGATAAGACCCAAGAAATTACATAACACATAAACTAAAATTACTTAAAAAGACATTTGCATCATTCTCAAAATGTTCAGGTATATCTGCCTCAAAACTCTCCTCAGTAGAGTATCAAACATCAAGCCCCTGTGATTGGTTAATCTCACCTCTAATATAACATTAAGAAACATGCCAAGGAAATGCTATGGTATTAAAAATAAAGCAAAGCCCTTAAGAATGTTTTTGGCTTTGCAATAGAGATATAATAACTGCCAAAATATCTTTAACTGAAATCTGTTAAGCTTGCATTTCATTTACATTAAATTTGCACTAAATTATGGAGTTGTGGACACTCAACATATATTTTAAAAAGTCACAGTACAGATGGTAAGGCACAGTTGAGCGTTTTCTTCTATGATTCTTGCCAATAACCTGTGAGGGATCTCATCCACCATTACAAATATAAAATAACATATTAGCATGGGTTATACTATTAAGCTAGGTTTGGAAATGAAATATGCTTTGAACCTTTGAACATGCTTCTATTTTTAGTTCAGATGGCCACCATGACAGGCCCATGTAATCTGAGCTATCAAGGAGGCTGAGGCAGGAGAATCACAAATTTAAGGGAAGGCAGGGCTATATCATCAGGTCATATGCCCCCCAATAGTATATTTTTAGCCAATTAAAGTATTAAGATAAAAAGTCTAGTTATCTTGAGCATAGCTCACCTACAAAATCTGACCAATATTCTTTTGTCCAGTGGAAGACCTATGAACATACTGAGTAATGGAATTGCTCCAAGGCTTTTATATATTTTTAAATGAAACCACATACCTATAACATGAGCCATTATACATAGTTACTACCTATACATATGGTGGCTTTTCTGAATATATACTAAATAGAATATTATTTTTACCATTTCCAAAAAGGTATTTAATAGCACAAACTCATAAAATGTAGTCATGAAAGTCCATCAGCAAAAAATACACAAAAGTGACAAGGGCCTTAAAGAAACATCAAAACGCCCTGCAAACCTGTCTTTTTATGTCTTAACTCATTTCCCTGCTATGTCCCTGAACTCATTTACTTTAGTTACTTTCCTTGAAAACTATGTTATATTGACTAAAAACTTACGCTTGATCTTAGCCAAAAGGCCAAGAAGCAGTGACTAAAAGGTTTTTCACATCTAATCCATTTTAATCTTTGTACATGAGAATAGTAGATGAATTTTTCCTAAAAAAAGGAAGCATAAGAATAAGAATATATGTTCCTCATGAAGAAAACAGATAACAGTACATAATAATATTAATTACTCTCCCATAAACTATCATAAAATGTTAGTTACTATTTTTTTTAGATATTTTAAATGTTTGGATTGAAAATACACCATAGACTGTTAAATTCTTCTTAAAGTCTACAGGTAGATTATTTCAATTATTAACTGGAACTACAAAACATAACAGGCAAAAAATACTTCTCATTCCATCACTCTAATAACAAATAAGCTGCTAGCTATTAGGATTTTCACATGGATAGGATTAAGGAATCCAATTAAAGTAAAACAGTTATTTATACCACAAAATAAAGGGATTTCTATTCATTTTTGTACTTTATGTCCTCTAACCCTATGCCATTACAAGGAATTTAAAATGAAAATAGAGAAGGGCTTCACTGTTTGTATTTACTACCAATTTAATCAGCAGTAGTAGTATCTGAAGCACTGGTAAAGTGAAATAATGCTGTTATAAACATTCATGTACAGGTTTTGAGGGAACGTAAGTTGTTATTTTTCTTGGGTATGTATCTAGGAAAAAATTGCTAGGTCTTATGATAATAATATATTTACTATTATGAGATATTACCAATCTGTTATTCAAAATGACCATTTTACCCTTCTGCCATTGATAGATGAAGGTCCTACTCTCTCCACCACTTTACAATATAGTTATTGCCCTATTTTAGCTATCATAGCAGGGGTGCACAGGTATCTCACAATGGTTGCATGTCCCCAGAGACCAAAAATGTTTTCAGGTGTTTAGTAGACATTTTCTAACTTTTAGGGAATAACAATTCAAATATTTCATTCACTTATTAATTATTTCATTTTTAACTGAGTTCTTAAAATTCTTTCTGTAGTCTGGTAAAAGTCTTACATATGAAGCATAAACAGTTTCTCCTCTACTATGGGTTACTCGCTTTCTCTATAATGTGCTTTGAAACTGAAAAAGTTTTAACTATGATAAAAATCCAAGTTAACATTCCTGTATGAATTTTGTTTTGGGTATCATATCTAAGAAATTATTGTACAATACAAGCTTATGGGAATATATTTCTTTTCTATAGTCTACAGATTTACATTTACAGTTTGGCCTGTGATTCATTTTCAGTAAATTTATGTGAATTGCATGTTTCCATATGAAGTAGGTTTCCACCTGGTTCTCTGGTATGTGCATACCCACTTGTTCCACCATTTGTTGCAAAACGCTGTCCTTTTGCTGTTGAATTATCTTACCACCTTTGCTGAACACTCTATGTCAACTTAAAAGCAGATGACATTTGTTGAATTTTCTACTTATTTTACTTTATCAAAGTTATAGCTTATATTTTATAAGATTTCCTTGTGCTTCTAACCTTAAGTTCTGCTTAAAGTGATAACAATCAAAGAATAACTTTTATTTCAAAGATAATTTTTCTCAGAGATATAATCTCTATTTACTAGTGTGACCATTAATCCTAATATGTCAACTGCATTGTGTTGAGAAATACTTTATTGGATTACTAAAAAGAGCTCCTGGGTATGTTCAGGGCAATAATGGGTGCATGATGCTGAATACTATGCATGGTTCCTTGTTCGTTCCTTTTGGCCCTGTTCTGCTCCGCTTTGTGAGCACAATAAACAAAGCAATTGTGTCCTACCATACCCTGCCACCATGCTATTCTTCCCTTGGAGCCACATGATTATGGACTGAATCCCATCAAATTATGAGCTGAATTAAATCTGTCTTTCTATGAATTCTGTGTGCTCAGTGTTGTGCCTCAGCAGTGGCTGGCCTCTCCCAACCAGACCCTGGAGTCATCAGCCCCAGGCTTCAATCTCCTTACAAATCCCCACCTAGAAGGACTTCGGGTTATTCTCGCAGTCTCAGCCACAGTGGGCTTCATGATCTGATAAGTGAAAGGTATCAGTCCAGTCCCAAATATCAGAACATAGTCTTAACCATTAACAGGTACATTGAGTTTGAGTGAGATTAATGGCAAAAGTCTCCAAAGATGTCCAAGTATTAAGTAGTGAAACCTGTGGACATTTTATGTTGCATGGAAAAAAGAAATTAAAGTTATGAGTACTCAATCAGCTAATCTTGAGGTGAGTTGAATACTTTACATTATCTGAGTAGACCAATGAAATCACAAAGTTCTTTGTAATAAAAAGAAGGCAGAATGCTGGCCCCAGAACCCTGGACACGCCTTGAGGGGTCCCCAGAACCAGGTGTGGTGGTGCACACCTGTAATCCAAGCACTGGGGAGGCTGAGACAGGAGGATCACTAAGTGTCCAAACTGTGTAGTGAAACCCTGTATCAAAAACCTAAAATTAGGACCTGCCCGATAGCTCAGGGGATTAAAGTGCCTGCTTAGGCAGACACAGGGGTCAGAGGTTTGACTCCCAGTCTGTGGTGCTGACCCCACACCCAAGGTGCACTGAGACAGGAATTGAGACTGGGCGTGATGGTGCTCACCTGTAATCCCAGTACTTGGGAAGCTGAAAACAGGAGAATCACTATGAGTCCGATATGTGTAGTGTACACTCTGTAGATCCCTGTACACTCTGTAGATCCTATAGTACTTGCACTAAATACTAATTAATTAATTAATTAATTAAAAAATTAAGTTAAACTAAAAGGAATGCAGAAGAAGCAGTGATCTAAACATGCTATCCTGCTGGATTTGAAGATGAAAGAAGGGGCCATGAACCAAGGAATGCAGGTCGCCTGTAGAAGTTACGAAAGACAAGGCAACAGATTCTCTCTTAGAGCTTTCAAAACATAGCTTTGTTGCCATGTTGATTCAACTCCATAAGACTCATTTGAATTTTTAACCATCAGAACTATAAAATAATAAATTTGTGTTGTTTGAAGCCATTAAGTTCCTGGTAGTTTTTCTGGACAATGACTGGAAACTAATACAATTGCTTTAACTGATGAAGTGGAATGGAAGCAATGCTGGGGAACCAAGCCAGGAAACAAATCGTGCAGCTTCTACTGATTTGCTCTTGCTCAGGCCACATGTAGGTGGACACTCTGATGAACAGGTCCAACTGCTGTCCTAACGTGGGCAACAGGCATAAATAAGGAAGCTTTCAAGTAATTCCATCACATAGCCCTAATGCAGTCCCCATCCTTCTAGTCATTCTGGGTGAATGACTCAGGTGGCACGGAGCAAACTCATGGCACTCACAGACAAACAAATGAGAGTTGTTTTAGAGCACTGTTTAAGAGAGATTTTCTTGAAACTGTAACAGATTTGGGTTCCTGAAACTGGAGTACTGCTATAAATAAATATAAAAGGTATGGAAATGAATAATGGAAGCACAGGGTATGATGTTAGGAATTAGGGATGTTTTGGCAGTGTAGATAATTAAATAAACAGCCAGCGATAAAGAATAAGAAGTGTCAAATGGGGTGAAATGTCTACATTGGATATGTCTATTACCCTTAGTGCTCAGGAAAGGGCAACATCTCCAGTGAGTAGTGGAAGGTAGGAGAAGGTTTCTAAACCCAAAGAGGCCAGGCATGATGGCCGGGGGAAGGCGTGCAGTCACGTTACTTCTGAACACAGAGTATCCATGTACCTAGAGTGTAGTGTGTGATGGACTAAGAAATGACGATAAACCTGTAAAAAAAAAAAAAAGAGGACAGGCCTGGAACACTTGTACAGCATGCTGAATGACTTCTGTCTTATCTCAGAAGCAGGACCACTTGTATTTAGTGAAAAAATGGCACACCAATATTGTAAGTTTAGGAGAAACACTTTTGTTGCAGTAGGAAGAATGGGTTAGATGTTACAACAACCCTGAGTAGAAATTTAGTGGGCTAAGTCATGGTTAGGAAAATAGAGAGTATGGAAAAGGTGCTAGAAGGGATTTAATAGTCAGAAAAAGAAAAGTAGGAATCAAGAATAAGAATCATTTTCCTACTTGGGCAACTGCTTGGATAGCAGCACTCAGCACTTACAAAGAGAACTGGTGAAAGAAGACAGAAAAGCATAATGACACTGTTGGATCCTTTCCAGCATAATATCACAAAATATTATAAACATGACAAACTGGCAGATATCTCATGGATGAGAATATTTAGAGTGTTTTAAAAATAGTGAAAGAAAATAGTAAGAATCCAATGTGCTTGTATATTAAAGACTAAAACATTTGAGGAATTCACTAGGTGGGAATGAGGTCAAGGCAAAAAAAAAAAATCAATGTTTGCTATTTCCAGCTTTAATATTCAATATAAAATATTCCCATAAGAAGGAGGATATTATCCTTTAAAAGGCTGACTCTTCAGAAGAAAAGCTATCCAGACCCAGATCTTCAGGCTTTCAGGAAATAGAAAATCAATGAGATCTCAGGCTCATGTGTTCAAAATTACTTAGCAAGCCATCATGCAACCAATCAGCCTAATTATCTTTCATATCACAGCACTACAGTAAGAGGGAACACTGATGGACCAAAAATAAACCCTTCCTTACCACAATTTCCCTCTTAATTCAGCTGGGCAATGGAACACAATATTTATTTTGATTGACAGAACATTTTTAGATCTAATTATAATTTCCACAAGTTTAGGAACATGTTGTGTTTTCAATATGAATTCCAACACAATTGGATGATTCACATGCCAATATGGGCCTAGGTTGCCCATATCAAATCTCTGTATTCTCGCTCATGCAAACAATAAATTGGTAGGATCACAATTTGTTTGTTTGGTACAGAATGATGTTAATTAGGCCAAGTTCAAGAGCACAACTCATTTTCAGGAAACTTAGAATTGCTTTCACTAAATTACTATTCCTAGCACATGCCAGCACATTCACAAATAAATATCACTCTGTAGCGTTGCTGCATTATGGAAATTCCAATGACACTTCCATAAAGTAAAACAAATGCTAACTGAGTAACTGTATTATAGCTCTCCTGTTGGTCCACATACCTTTTAGCGAGTACCACACAAAATTGAGCTCCTTGGATGATGGCCTTTTTCATAGTCTTACTGCTGAAGAATTTATCATCAGTTTCTTGCTCAATTTAAGTATGCATGTTTCTGTCATGGAGGGACTTCTGTCGTCAGTCTTTGCTTGGAGTCCCATCTTAGCCATGCATCAGTGATGAGCATCACTTCTGCGCATGATCAGATTTCCTCTTACCACATGGTCTTCAGCCACCATGAGTCTATAAATTATACATCCCCACCTGCCACATAGGCCACTTTGTCTTTGTTGAAACTTTGGTTGCATTCCCTTGTAGCTTCTCAAGTATTAGCCAAACTGCTCTAAGCCTTAGGGTAGTAGAGCCAATTGCACATATAACATTGCCCCCCAAATATCTTTCACGCCTTAACTTAGAACTCCATTTTGAAGCTGCTTTCCAACTACCCATTTTGACATACAATTTTTTTCTTCAGTGGTTGTTTACACGAGTGGAATGAGGTAGGCCTTTGGGACAGTCCTTCCCATTTTACCACGTCAAACTTTGTCATGTCAATCATATTTCCAAAAACAAGTGAAAGCACTGGCAACTATTATCCAGGAAGCTAGCTGCTAAGTTAACTGACATTTTTCATTTCCTTTTTAAAAACAAAACACAAAAAAATGACCCAAAACCATGGAACATCAAATGCCTGGAACTAATATGAAATTAATTTCTAATATTAATCCACATTTTCACTCCCACTGGTAAAAAGGCATGCTTTGCACAAGCCAGCTATATTTGTTCCAAAGTTTGCACATAGCTGTTGAACTTCTTATTGAAACTACACATTTTAATGAAATTTCACAGAAACTAGTGACATTTGAATTTTGTTAAGTTTGGTTCTACAAAAATTCAGTAGAATTTTAGAACACTTACAAGGGAAGTTGCTAAATGAATTGTTTTTGAATCATTGTGGCAAAATTAATGGAGAAAGTGATGATAATATAAAGCTTACTGCTCTCCTTCCTGTGCATCACATCAAAACATTCACATGACTTTAAATCCTTGCTTCATAAAGAATGTAAGTATTTTAGTTCATAGGTAACCAAACAAAACCATTTCAGGACTCCACATATTCGCATCTAACAAATGGTTGCAACACCTCTTCAAAGATTGACAATAAATCTTCCTATGCTTTAAGTTAAAATAAAACATTGGAGACAACCATATATTATTTAATATTCCTAGTATTTAATGAATTTGTTCAATTAACCAAATTACTAGTACAAATCCCATCAGATAACATTAATAATAATAATTAGTAGTCATTGGTAACAACCCTGTGCCAAACGTAGTGCTGTGTTAGGCTGGGGTCTGGGAGGCTAGGGGTCTTCTCGTAAAGAGACCCTCCCCTTCTCAGAGTTGTCACCTGGCCACGGAGAAGGATGCAAGGGCTGAGGTGAGGCTGATTCAGAACCAAAGATCCTTCCAGTGCAGAATGAGAAACTCAGAAAATGAACTTATGAAGTTGCAGAGCTGGCAACTGTGAAATGATAAGCTGCGTGTGGCAGGGCGGCTCCCGGGGATGAGCTTCTCCAGTGGGACCTTGGCTGTGCCATCCTTGGAGCTGTTCTCATCCAGGGTCTTAGCTTTGTTGCTGGGGTGAACTAAGGTTCACGAAGTGGTAGGGGGGATCCAGGGTATGCAAGCAGATCTCTAAGAATAACCATTCTTCACCTGCAAAGGTTTCACAAAGGGAAATTTCTAGTGAGCAGGTGGTCTTTTCTATAGCCGTATGCCATGTCAGGGACGCAATGTCAACCAGCTTATGCCCTCTGTCCTTGCCTATGTTCCCTTCTCACCGTCTCACAACAAGCAGCGGCCCCTCTCCATAGATGAGGCGTAGCTGGGATGCAATCTGCGTGACTTGACTCCGCCCACTCCCGGCCCTGGAACACTTGTCGCCCCTGTCCGTGCTACTTGAGTGGCCTCGCAGTCAACCTCCTAAGTCTTCTCTCATTCGTTCTTTCATGTCCATTAACCAATAAATGACAAAAAGTAAAATGTTTTTTTTTTTTTTTTTTTTTTATAATTCAACTGTGGCTGTTCCATTTCTCTACTTAAAAGTCTGCAATGAAATTATCCTTGGAAAAATATTCCAAATCTTTATAATGGCCTCCAAAGTCTTGCAAGGCCCACTGCTGTCCACTGCTATCTTCTTTCCTTGCTTCCTTTGCTTTGCTTTCCTTTATTTCTTCTTTCTTCCTTTCTTCTCTTTCCTTTCTTTCCTTCTTCCTTGCTTTCTTTCCTACTGCGTTCCATTTACCTTTGCCTTCTGGAATCCACAATGTGCCAAACTCTTCCCCATATCTGAATTTTTTCACACTGTTACTATACCAGGGATGTACTTTTTCATAGCTTATCTTTATTTCTCTTCCTCCTTCAGATCTCAACCTGAACACTAACTCTAAATCTCCTCTTGTTTATATTCTCATCACCTAGTACTTCAATATCATTGGACTTCACCTAATTGATAAGCATGTATTTTTCTGTGCAGTTATTTCACTTTCTTCTTCCCAAGAAAGCAAGGGCCATCTCTGCTTTATTTGCCTCCCTAGTACCTTGACCTGCTGCGCTTGACCTACCAGATAAAAGTACAAATAACTAGACAGTGAATCAATTGGTGAGATGCATTTGGGAAATAGTGTGAATGTTTAAGTATTCAAAGCTTTAATATAGTAAGGCACATTGCCATTAACCCTCACATACCTGTCCACACACTAGCTTCAAACATTCTTATCCTGTCTAGTTGCTTCCTGAAGCAGTTCTGCAACTTCTTTTGTGTCTTTAGTTGTGCTGCTGTGGTGGTTATCTCATTGTCCTGAATCTATTTAAAAGGGAGAGGGCTCAGTAGAATAAGTGTTTCCCTGGCAAGCGCAATGGTCTGAGTTCAAACCCTGGTTCTGCAAATAAATAAATAAATAAATAAAATATTTGCCTTTCACACTCAGTTTTACTTTGTAGAAAACTCAGGAGTCATAGAGTCCCAGATCTGGTGAATAAAGTGCATAAAGGTATAACATGATTTTTTTTCCTTGACAGAAATTGCCAGAAATATTTTGAATCAATTCAGGACATTGCCAAGACATAAAAACTGACTTCTAGAACTGCTTGAAAAAGGGGCAAGAACAAAGTTGTGTGTTCAAAGTAAGAGAGAATATTTTAAGGGGTATAAATAACAATGTATTCTTTTTCTATAATAACTATTTTCACTTAATTTAAATAGTCACAGAGCAGCACATCAGTGTTTATATTTGAAGTAGAAAACATAGGTAGAGCCAAAGAATTTTCAGATTGTCACCTAACGCAGATAATTTTCACTGCCAAAAGGCTGACAATCATTCTTCAGTTATTCTGTGACATACAAGGATGGAGACTGCCTTATGACCTACACTATAATCTACTCGTATTTTAATCATTGTTATATTTTAGATTTCTAACTCATAAACTGAAAATTCTGCTCCTCCTTTATAGGGATTTTACTGAATTTACTTAATAATATCTATGTAACATTAGCACTTACATTTGAGTTCTTAATTTAGGAATATGTTAGAAATATTAGATAGAGTATATAGGCCTTTGGAGTTTATATTCAAATTTTGTACTGAGAGTGAAAAATAGTTCCTGAGGCCAGTAGCACATCTATATACACTAATACTGCCCCTGTCTCATGGAATGCACGTGAGGTGAAGACAGCTCTAGTCTAGAGTTACTTCAGAGAATTCTGGCAAGCACAGCTCACAGTCAAATTCAGCAAATTAAGATTGGCTTTCTAGAGGTAGATACAATGCCAGTGGTGAGGAATAACAGTAGACATGAAAATACAACTAAAACAAGAGAGCTATTTACATGCATTTAGTACATGATCAAGTAAGGCTACATACTATGACATAGCTGAGGATGGAGAGTACAGTAAATATCCCTAGTGATGACTCAACATTATGAAAAAAGGGTTATATTTCCTCAAAAACAAAGGTAAAAGTAACATATTGTAGGGGGAACAAAACACGTAAGAAGTGTACTTGTCTTAAATATATCATTTTTCCTGACAACAACCCAGAAAATTAAGGTATTACCATATCTTAAAGTTTTGTATAGCATGGCTTATTAAAATAAAAAACAAGTTCTATTAAATCTGGAATATAAAACTTACTTTTCTCATTTTCACCCTAAGTAAAAGACAGACATGAAAACAAACTCCTCTAATAAAAGATTTGGTGCTCTGCTTCAGTGATTTTAAAATTATGAAGCATCCATGTATCAAAAGCCAGATTGGATTAATAATGAACATAAGAAAACAGTACATTGTACACTTTTAAGAAGATTTTCCAAAATAGTAAAATAGAGCCTGACAATTTTCCAAACAGAAAATAAGCTGGAATACTCCAACACACCAAATTAACATAATAATTCAAAATAATAGAGATAAATATTTGATTGATGTGTACAATATTTCCTTCCTCCCTGCTATTTTCTTTCATTGCTGGGACAAAATACCTGACACTCAAAACTAAAGATTTGTTTAGCTCACAGTTTTTGGAGGTTTCAATCCATACTGGGCTGGCTCCAAGGCAGAGGAGCACATGGCAGAGGGCCACAGTTCATGGAAGCAGAAAATAGCAAAAGCTACAAGAGCAAAAGGGAGGAGCCACAAAAAGCAAGCCTCTTTCTCTCTCTTATGCTGTATGCTGCCCCAGGGCAGGCATGACGCTCACACCCATAATCTTAGCATTGAACCATGAATCGATCACAAACTCTGCAAGCCACCCCGTGACTGCATGAGTCTTTCGGGGGCATCCAGACACGAACCGTAACACTCCCCACATATTGCGCTCTTTTTAGGTACTGCTCGTGATATGGGACAGTATTCTTCACATATGGTTAAAATAAGAACCCAAGGTAATGGAAATAGGCTCGGTCATGAAGCAGACTAAATGAATAACTGGTTAATAGAAATATAATTACTAACCAAACCTACCTAGATGAACAAACTTCAAAGGAAAATTTTAACAGAAATCATGTTTGCTGGGCCCTATTATTTCCAAGTAAGCACTTAAACAGAAATATGTGGTTTAACCCTCAGGACAAGGCTAGCAGGTAGCTACTATTAAAATCTCCATTTAACATTTAAAAACTTACAGTATAAAATGGCTTATGAGTTCCTTCAAATCATAAAACTAGCAAATGGCAAAAGTAGATAAGAATCCTGGAAGTTCATCATGAAAAGAACTACTTTCAACAACTGCAAAAAGTACCGCTGATGAGGTCATTAAATAAGTTCATGAAACAAATTCCTTTTGTCCATTTCTATGCAGTTATAAAGTTGAACATAATAATAATATATATATATATATATATATATATATATAACAAAATTTTGGAGAATGCTTTGTATAAACTGTTTATTACATGTGAAGACACAAAAAGTACCAATGATTTCATGTAGAATAA
>NDGM010971565.1:0-11294 GCA_002564305.1 Octomys mimax
AAAAAAGCCCAGCCCCTTTGCCAATGTTATTTCCATAATTTTAGCTAATGGTTCTTTTCCAAGTCATTGTGAACCATGAGAGGACAAGAGCAGTATTCCTGTCTGCACTTCCCACACCTGGCAGTGCCTGGGTATGAGAGGTCTTCCCTGAAACCAGGCTTGGTAAGGCACACTTGTGATCTCAGGCACTCAGGAGGCTGAGGCAGGACAATCACACATTCAAGGGCGACCCGAGCAACTGAGCAAGATATTGTCTCAAAATTAAACGGTAAAAAGACGTAATTCCGTACTTCCTGAGTTCAAGCCTCAGTATGGGGAGAAAAGGCAAGAAATATTCACCAAAAGACTAAGTGACATTATCATACTCAGTGTGGTGGGGCACGTGTTACAAAGATGGCCACAACAGGACCTCCTTTCCCCAGACAGCTCCCCGCTGTGACCTTGTCAACCACACCACCCTGCTGTGGGGCGGAACCCACCTTTCTGCCTTGGATGTGCAGAGGCCCCGTCCTTACCATGACCACGAGGTGTGGCATACTGGGGAACATGCTGTGGTTCCTGAGGAAGTCAGGCAAAGAGCGGCCCTATCGCTCAGCAACCCCACTCCTGGGCGGTTTGTATTCCAGGCTTGAGAGCCAGTGTGCCCAACGCAATCCACGGGAGGCACAAGGCAGAAACAAACTCCAAGGCTTGCCGCATATGAACGGCTAATGAAGCCCAGCATCTAAGCATTCAGATAGAATTCGGTCCTGCGCTGCAAGCAGATGAACCTGGAAGACAGGATGCTGCTACCCACAAGTGCCAGACACAGAAACTTTGGAAGTACTAGAATGGCTGCACGACGGTGTGAAGTCAGCTGTCCATACAAGCACAGTTAAACAGAGTTGTAATGTGTATATGACTATGATGTTTATTCGTAAATTTGATATTTACTTTTGTGGTATTGGAAATTTATTTTTTTTAATTAAAAAATTCATTCATTCATTTATTTATTTGGTACAGGCTCTTGCTATGCATCTCCGACTCATAGTGATCCTCCTGCCTCAGCCTCCCCAGTGCTAGGATTATAGGCATGTGCCACCACACCCAGTTTTGGTGGCCGGCACGGCATGTGGTACTGGGGATCAAACCTGGGTCCTTGTACTTGCCAGGCAGGTGTTTAGACTGCCAAGCTACCTCCCTATCCCTGGTACTGGAGATTTAAATCAGGGTTTGTGCTAAACTATCTCTTGGCTTTTTACATTTATTTTTTATTTTGAGATGGTCTCACAAAGGTGCTATGTGGCTAGGGCTGGGCCTGAACTTTCAGTCTTCCTGCCTCAGCCTTCCAGAGTGCTGAGATTACATGTGTGCCAGTATGTCTGGCTTTGTCACAATTAAAAAGAAGCCATAAAACAGCAAAAAGCATCAAATGGACACTTGATATAGGTACAATGTGAAGCATGTGAATTACATCTCCATGAAGCTGTTAAAAATACATCATTGTGCAGTCAGGTGTGATGGGACCTGCCCATAGCACCAGCACCTGGGGGGCCGAGGTGGGAGGCTCGGAGCCGCAAGGCCAGCCTGGACTATACAGTAAGATCCTGTCTCAGAAAACAAACAAACAAACAAAAAAAAAAAAAAAAAAAAAAAAAGGGAGCTGTGACCAGGTAGCTTTCAGCAGTGAGGGACAATCAAGCCACTGGGGGGAGCGAACTGTGAGCTACTCCTACTTCTTTCCCTGGCAGTAGGTCCAGTGGGATGCCTACTACCCTCAGAGATTGGGGCTTTGCTGACATCTTGGTGGCGGATTCTGGCATGCAGAAGTGCAAGAGGGATGCTGGGGAGATAGCTCAGTAGAATAAGTGCTTGCCTTGCAAGCACAAGAGCCTGGGTTCAATCCCCAATTCCACCAAAAAAAAAAGAAAAAAAAGAAGTACAAGAGAATGAAGCCTGTTGTTCTGAGTGACCCAGCTGGTAGTCATCTGATCAGCCCTAAGAAACGAAGGCTCCTGTGGGAGCTTGTGGGGCTTGGTTTCAGGAACCCCTCAGATGCCAAGATCTAGAGGTACTTAAGTCCCTTATATAAACTGGTGTAGTGTACATTCTCCAGTATACTTTAAATCATCTCTTCATCTTATAATGTAAGTGCTAGATAAACAGCTGTTCTACTGTATTACCTAGGGAATAATAAGAAGGAAAAAGAGTACACATTTAGGACAGATGAAATATTTTCTGGAAAAAATATCTACTTTTTTCATTCTTTCATTTCCCTCCCTCTCTCCTTTCCTTCCTCTTTCTCTTTCTCTCTCTGTGGACTCAACCTAGGGCCTTCACACTGAGCCACATCCGATGCCCTTTTAACTTTTTTAAATTTTGAGATAGGGTCTTGCTAAGCCACCAAGTTGCCCCGCTGGGCTCACATTTTCAGTCTTCCTGTGTCAGCCTCCATGAGGGAACCAGGATGATAACCATGTGCCACGATGCCCAACTCTCCTTTCTTTCTTTTCACTTTTTAAAATCTTGGATATTTCTGGTCTGAAGTTGGTGAGAGCTGGTGAATGGGGGAACCAACCATAATCCCAATGAATATTTAAACAATCAGGTAGGAGAGGTGCTGACACCACTGCCTCCAACTTACACACCGTTGCTTCCTGCAATTTACAGTTTGCATGTAAAAGCAGGGAGCTGAAGTCCTGCCCCCAGAAACTGATTATAGGCCTGTGTGATGCCACTTTCGGCAGTCACCCTCATCTCTCCTCCCCTGGGAGCCAATCTTCTCTCCTCCCGCACTTGGATAGCTTTTTTAGTCTTCATTAAAAACCTGCCAAAGTCTTGGATTGCAAGGAGAATGAAACTCACCCCTCTAACTCGCACTTCAAGTGCCCTGCCTCGCCCCTGCCTGCAATGAGCTTTCGCAACTCTCTGTGTCCAACCCCATCTCTTCAGAAATACCTTTTTGAGTCCCCAAAGAGTAGACCCCCAAGAGTAGCCTACTACCTCAGGTCACCAATTTCTACTTTTAGGCCCTTCGCCCACTCTTTCTCCTTGTGTGATGCTTGGGTTCCCTTGGCCAGCACAAGCTCCTCACCTCCCTTGCTCATTTGTTTCTTCTTCTCCTTCTTCTCCTTCTCCTTCTCCTTCTCCTCCTTCTCCTTCTTCTTCTTGTATTTTAGGGAAGGGTCTACAGGGTGTTCAGGGTCTCATTGCTAGATCAGACACATAGTAATTGCCTGTTTACAGCCTCCCAAGAGCTGGGATTATGGGCATGTGCCACCACACCCAGTATCAATCACCGTCTCAGTGCGCCCCGGGGCCAGGGTCAGCAGAGCAGGCCCAGGGATCAAACCCCTGGCCCCTGTGCCTGCTTGCAGGCACTTTATTATCTGTTTCATAGATGATGTGGAAAGCATCACATGGAATATTTACAAGCTCTCTTACCCCCAACACAGTCACCCCAGGCATGGGAGCAGCAGGGTGACTCTGCTGGAGGAAAAACTAAAATCAGCATGTGCTGACTCAATCGAAAGAGCCTCCTGCACAGGATCAGTTCAGACAGGGTCGTCCAATGCCAAGCTTCTCAAGTCTGTTCCCCAGAGAATCTGGCTGCAGGGGAGTACTCCCTGGCCACCCTCAAAATGGTCCTTGTGATGGTTTGTGTCCAGATGTCCCCCTAAAGCCTCACATACTCCTAGGTGGGGCTTTTTCAGAGGTGGCTGGATCTCGAGTGTGTGACTGCTTCATGGTGCAGTTAGGACTAAGAGTGGTAACTATTAAATCAGTCCACTGATTCATTAGGCACCATCCTCATGCCAGTACCCTGGGAAAAATACAAGGGACAGAAAGAGGCTTGTCTTGTCCCTCGCTTGCTCTGCTCTCTTCCATGTTTCTCCTCTGTGATGCCTGTCTGCCATCCCACCCTGCCTTGGAGCCAGCTAATGATGGTCTAAAACCTCTACAAACTGTGAGCTACATAAACCTTTCCCTCCTTAACTTTGGGTGTCAGGCATTTGTCTCAGCAAGAGGAAAGAAACTTAGTCCCTTGAGCCAGGCGTCTGAAGACAGGCAGAAGAGCCAGCCAGAACTCGAGGACTGCAGGCATACCACTGCTCCCCAAGCTTCAGAGAGCTCCCGGGGAGAGGCAGCCCTCCGCGCTGTGAGCAATCCACAGGGTGCTGCAGGCTCTTTCTCATGCCTGCTGTGTGCCCAGTACTGTGTTCAGTCCTGGGTGGAGAGAATGAGCTATGGGGCCTGCATCACAGAGGAAATGGGGCCCCAAGGCCCTGGCGTCAGGGTGTACCCAGGTCTGGTTCACCAGTCAGCTTCACCTTCTGCTGTGGCTGCAATCTTGCATGAGTTGCAAAAAGGGAAAGAACTAATCAGAAGGCAGATTGCAGCTCAGTAGCTAAGAAAGTTCATTGCTTAGCACAACATCTGTGCCTGAGGCTTGGCACATCTTGTCTAGGCTGAGGGAACGACTTCTAGCATCAGGGACGGGACCTGGTTAGGACGTGATCGGGACTCTTACACGGTTGCTCACTCTCACACTGTAGGTGAGCTTCTTCATCTACCTTCACACAGCCCAAACTCGCTCTGCAGAGCCTGCTTCTTTTCCTCCCTTTAATAAAATTTTGCTACCAACACCTTCCCCGCAGAAACAGAAAAAACTAAGAAACATGTTGGGCTTAGAGATTTCTAGTGGACCGAAGTTCTGAGATTCTGGGCACCTTTTGTCTGTCCCCTCCCTTGGGCTAGCTGTGCTGTCCTGAAGAACAGCAGGAGCTTAAGCTGGTATCCCAGGGACAATCCACTCTGCACAGAGCTATGCTGTATCCTTACAGACTATTAAGTGCTAGTTGGTTGGAGACTTAACTTCAGTCCATCAGATGAGAAGAGGGGGGGCAGAGAGTTAACGGGCCTGTTGAGGGGTTCCACTTTCCCCACTCTCATGCTATGCTACTTTGTAGAGATCACTGTTATTCTTAAATGTCTTATAATGCAATGGCAGTGCCATTTGAAAGGTGGGACACTGACACCCAGAGAATGTTAAGCAAAACTTGTTCCTTTTTTTTTTTTTTTTTCTTCTTCATTTTTTATGTATTTGGTACAGGGTCTCACTACACAGCTTGGACTAATAGTGATCCTCTTGTTTTCAGCCTCCCCAGCACTGGGATTTCAGTTATGTGCCACCACACCCAGTCTGGGTGGCCAGCTCAGTGGGCCTGGGGGCAGGACTGGTGTGGCATGTGGTGCTAAGAATCAAAGCCTGGTCCCAGTGCTTGCTTAAGCAGGCGCTTAGTCCACTGAGCTGGCCCTTTGTTTCTGTTTTTGTAGCAAGAAAGAGGCAGTCAGGATTTGAACCTAGGCCTCTCTGACTACTTCATTTTTCTGTGGAATTACAAACACAAGTGCTTAGAGTTGATTCTGCAGAGTTAGAGGAATGCAATCTACAATCATTTGGCTCCCATAGAAAATTAAAACCATAACGAGGCACCAACCTCTTATCACAACCACTAGGAACCTTATGCTTCTCATTGCTGTCTTCTATCAAATCTCGGAGGAGCAATCCTCACTCCCACAAAGCCAGCTCAAGTGAGGAGACGTCTTGCAGGCTCAGCAACTTCCCCCCAAACCATGTGACATCGACACAATGTTCATTCCCAAAGGACATCCCTAGACCAAGCGGGGACTCTTCATCTCAGACTCAAGGAGACTGGAATGAAAAACCAAGCTCCCAGGAAGACACAGACTCTGGTCAGAGCAGGGCAGGTGCCAGTGTCCTCAGGCAACGGCTCAGGGACTGGGACTGAGGTGTTAGGATGCGGCTTCTTACTGGATTTTTCTCTTCCTCTGCTTCCTTTGCTGCTCATGAACTCCTGCCTGGATGTAGCCCAGGGCAGAGATTCCAGGAATATCTCAAGCTTGGGAATACACGGGTCACAGCTGTCCTTCACAGGAATGCAAGCCCGCGTTCTAGCAAAGGGACTATGGCAACTGGGAACCTCAACTCAAAAACCGTCAGAGCCAGATAAAAACCCGAAAGAGGTCCTGTGCAGCTAGCCCATTTGACAGAGTTAAAAACCAAGGCTCAATGAAGACAAATGATTTCTCTGAGCAACACCAGCCAGGAAATGGGGCTGTGCCTCTAGCGTGCCCACTGTGAACTCAGGCAACCCAAATCTCCTAATCCATTTGGGAAGGCATGTTGCGTTCTAGACCTATTTCCCATATGGGGAAACTGAAGCTGAGAGTGGTATGGCTTAACCGGCAAAGCCAAGGAGCCACCCAGCAACTCACCCTGCATGTCAGGAGATCATAACTGAAGGCATGCAAGCAGGCATTTATTCCAATGGCAATGTTCTTATTTTAATATGCATTAAGAAAAGAAAAAGAACACATGAGACCTGTATGTGCCCAGATACTTCTCTGCTTAGGAGGAAGCTGGTAGAGTGGATCAATTCAATCTAAAGAAAGAGCAGGCACTAAGAATACCGCTCCTGTCCTCAAGTGGTCATCCTGTGTCAGGTCTCTCTGGGTGCTTCCCAGGTGTCCCTGCATTCAGTCCTCACAACGACCTTGAGGTCCACACAGCTGCTACCCTCATGTTGCAGGTGAGGCACATGGAGTTGATCTGTTCAAGTGTCCTCTGCTGGGAAGCAGCTGAGCTAGACTCGGACCTGTAAATGTGGGCTGAGATGGTGCTTGGAGAAGACAAAACTCCAGAGCATGCTCTGAGCAGGACATAAATGAACTGCACGCAGGGGACTTGCTGGATTTCCCGAAGGCCACGTGGTCCTGGATGCTGCCCTTCCCCGGCTCACTGGGCTGTTCTTGGGGTTCTCATAACACATCCTTACTCTTTCACACACTCAAGTTTCAGATGATTCTCCAAGAAGGCCCTATCCGGGCAACCAGTTCTTACATACTGGATGCTGTAGGTTTGCCAGCCTCCACCTCCAAGGACTCGAGGACCCAAAGCCTGAGCTCTCCCTTGTCCTGAGATGGTGCACCCTGTTCCCCTGTGAGAACAGCACTTGTTTAAAAACATGCAAGGTAACCAGGCATGGTGGTGCAGGGTTATAATCCCAGGACTCTGGGAGGCTTAGGAAGAAGAATTGCAGGATTAAGCCCTGCCTGGGCACCTCAGGGACTTAGTGAGACCTTGTCTCCAAACAAACAAACAAACAAACAAACAAACAAATGGCTTGGGATGTAGCTCAGTGCAAAGGCCCTGAGTTCAGTCTCCACTATCATCAAAACAAATGCACATACAAAAAAAATCCTGAAATGTGGGAGGTGGGATCGAGGGCTGTAGCTCAGTAGTACAGCATGTGCCTGATACACACATGGCCCTGGGTTTGATCCCCAACACCACCAGAAAAACCCCTAAAACATAACTCAAAGTGAATGCATGGGTTTAAAACTGAGGAAATCTAGATGAGGCCTGCAGACTGTATAGGTGTCATCCTCCTGGTTGTGACAGGGTACCATCTAAAGTTAGCAAGACAGTATCACTGGGAATGCCAGATGAAGGACCTGGAGGGTCTTTGAGGTATGTCTTATAACTACATTGGAATTGGTAGTGATTTCAAGACAAGTTTACTTAAAAGAAAGATGAAATAAAATAAATACCCACAAGTAAATTCAGAATCTAAAGTACCTCAGACCTTCCCAACAACCTCTCTGAAAATGTTAATCGAAGTAACACAGTCACATAGTCATTCAACAGACAGGCCACGCATTCACCTCATGCCAGAGCCATGATGATGCTGGGGACATAGAAAAGATGCAGACTCCTTGCACCTCCAAGGGACTGTCAGTCTAATGTCAGTGACAGAGAATACCAGGATGGTGACCCCATGTGAGAAGGGGGTGGGCGGACAATGGTTTCCCTAAAGAAAAGTGGGGAACTGAAGAGGGTTTCCTCTGGAACGACAGGGACCTGCCCAAGGCCAGCTGCCTCTGGACAAATGGGTGGCCTTGGAGCAAGTTTCCCTCTTCCTCCCTTTCACCTCCCCCACCTTCCCCTCCCCTCTGCTGCAGATAGAACCCAGGGCCTCAAACGTGCCACCCAAGCTGGCTATCCCTGAGCTATATTCCAGCCTTGCCCTTGAACAATTCTAATCAAGCAAGATGGGAATTTCAACTCATTGGGGTTAAGTGAGTTCACTTCTCTGTGCCTCGGTTTCCTTCTTTGTAAATACTGATAAAACAAGAGTGCCCCTGAGGACTGCTGTGGGCAGTAAAGGATAATATGTGGGCAGCGCTGGGAGCAGAAGGCAGTCCAGGGACTCCACATGTCCTTTTAAAAGCAAAGTCCTGCACAGCCTCTGGCACATCCATGAAACTTTTGGGGGCTGCTGGCTTTGCTTGTTTGAGTTGGGGACAGTTGAGGGCAGTCTGTCACCCCCAGCAGAGGCTTTACCGAGGCTCTCATGGTAGCCCAGACAGAGGGGCTCACCCCAGTTCACAACCTTCTCCAGGTTAAAAATTACCAATCTGGGTGACATTGAGCACCCATCTACTATCACCTGCCGAACACCTTTGGATCCTTCAGAGGCCTGAGCTAAGCAAGTCGCTCTAAGTATGCTGGTCGAAATGGTCATTCAACCGGGCAGGAAGCAAAACCATTATGCAAAGCAGAAGTTGTGAAGATTACACAACTGTTCTGTCCCTGAAGAGAGATATGCAGATAGCTCGCTGGGACAGATGCAGCGACCTTTGGCATCACACATGCAGCAGCGAAGGTGTAGATTTACAAACTTGATCCAGTCCCAGAAGAAGGAAGAGTACAATGTGGCAACTGCTAAGTTTCTCGGCCTTGTGGGGGAGGGGTTGCTCTCAACCCCTCAGCAATTCAGGCATGAATCTACAACATCGGAAATTCTTTGCAAAGCCGTTTCCAAAGCCAAATGTCACCAGTTCACCTGCCTCCTCTTAGCTTTTTCCCTTGGTAATGCTGAGGGTAGATCCCGGGGCCTTGCACATGTTAGATAAGTGCTGTACCCTGAGCTCTACACCCCGCCCTGCCTTACTGAAGCATGAAGCATGTTACTGACTCCAGCACGGAGCCTGGTCCTGCCACCCATGTTACAGAGGAGGTCATTGAAGCCTAGAGAGAGAGAAGGTGTTTGACTCCTGGCCACAGAGGGAGCCAAGGGCAGACATGGCCTCCAAAACAGGCCACTTTCCCTGATTATATAGGTCTAAGAAACAGGTCCCACTGCAAGCGCTCAACAGTGTCTCCAGGGAGTGCACAGCATCGGGTCTGACCCATGGGTGCACATGGTCTGAGTTGTGATCAGGTGGCTGCTGTGGAAAAGGTGCACTCAGCAGAAACAATCTGCAGGCAGCTCAGCCTCAGGAGACCTGGAAGAGCGGGGCCCAAGCCCAGATCTCCTGCACTGTGGGTGGGCAGAGGGAGGGGTAAAGACTTTGAGAGGACACCATGTGGCCAGCTTCCCCTCCTCACTCCGGGGCCACCTTTTCCCATTCTGTCCTGGAGCCCTGACTAATCCTTTTGAGGGAGAAACTTGATTCCCTGCAGGCTACATGGTACCCAATCACCCTCCTCCAGCCCCTGCCCACTTCCAAACCTGGACAGGAGGCAGGTACCAGGTCCTTGTAATTCCCAGTGGAAAACGAGGTGGACTTTGCACCCCACGCCCTGACTGTGGGGCTCACAAGGTATGTAAAGACTTTCTCTACATTCTACCACTTTTATTGCACATTTTTGATGTTTTTTAACCCTACTATTTCATTGCCGTGGAGGCTGGTCCTCTCCAACTCTCCTGTGATCATCAAAGCAAAAGACATTATTGCTCCCATTGACAGATGAGTACCTTGAGGCCAGCGAGAGCAGTAGGCATAGCCAGAGGTGTCCTTGTGGCTTGGGGCCCCTCCCAAGGCTCAGAGTCTATAAGCTTAGTTTTATTTTTGAGGCAGGGTTTTACTCCTAAACTCTCTATGTAGTCCAGGCTAGCATTGAGTTCACTGAGCTCCTCCTCTCTCAGCTTTCCTCCTGTTGGGATTACAGATGTGCACCACTAAGCTCAGCCCAGCTTAGGTTTCTTGTTAGAAATGCTACTCTACAGGACTCTGGGCAAGCTCCTCATCCTTTCAGAAACCTCCATTTCTGAAATCTGGTCAGTCTTGCCTCATTGGATTATCATTAGCAAAGAGAGGTACAAACACAAATAATGCCCTTAACATAGCCACTCCTGAAAGCTCAGCAGAAATGGGCTGCTGGTGTTCAAGGGTCATTTTTATTATGACAAAATGCAGTCCAGGATCCCTAGAATGTTTCCTGTTGCTCTCCTTAGCATTTCCCTGCCTGTTCCCCGGAGCCTGTGCCTAGGTCAGGATGTCCGTGCTCCTCTGCACGTGGCTCTTCTTTGAGCCCTGTTTTTGGCTCCTTGGAGGATGCTGCATTTGGGTCCAGGGCAGGGTGCCAAGCATGCAAATCCACATGCAGGCAGTAATTTACACAAATGCTCCTTGGTGTGCTCATTTCTAGCCTGTCCCCAGAACAGCATTCAGCCTTCGAAGCCAGCAGGGAGCTATTTACAGCTCAGGACAGGGAGAAGGGAGGCAGGCTCTGTTCCTGCATGAGAACGGCCCTGCGAGGGGTGCCTTGTGCTGTTGGCTAATGTTTGGCCAACTGGCCCCATAGGAGCTTTGAGGCACTGGAAGCCTTTGCTGGAAGGCCAGCAACCTGCCCCTGGGAACCTGCTTCTCTCATAGAGTCTGGCTGGAAGGTGGGAGGAGATTATTCCCCATTGATCCAGCTTCCAGAAGGATCTTTCTCAAGTGCTAATAAAATCCACTACCTTGCCTGAGATCCTGCCATGGTTCCCTGTGGGCTCTAGGTCACCCAGCTGGAGAGGAGCTTGCCCTTCCTGCAGCCTCTCCATCCTCCTGGTCTACCCTTGCTCTGCCACACGCCTCTCCATCCTCTCAAGGGTGGTTTTCCAGGGAGAAAAAAGTTGTACTAATGGAAAACTATGTGGGTGTCTACATATAACACCAACATGGGCTACCTGATTCTAGCCATATTTGTGGTATTGAAATTATTATTTTTTTTTCATTTATGTATTTGGTCCAGGGTCTTACTACACAGCTTGGTCTCGTGTTTTCAGCCTCCTCAGTGCTGGGATTACAGGCATGTGTCACCACACCTGGACTCATTTGCAGGCTCAGCAGACCCTGGGGGGAGGGGCTGGTGCACCATGTGGAACCGGGGATCGAACCCTGGTCTCTGCGCTTGCCAAAGCAGGCTCTTAGTCCACTGAGCTATCTCACTGGCCCTTGAA
>NDGM010971568.1:0-21130 GCA_002564305.1 Octomys mimax
AACCGTGGTCCCTGTGCTTTGCTAAGCTTGTTCTAAGTAGGTGCTTTAGACCACTGAGCCGTCACATTTTGAGCTAGATAATTCTGTGCGGGGGAGAAGTCATCCTTTAGCATCCCTGGCCTCTACCTACCAGATGCCATAGCAGCATATCCTCTCTGTAATGATAAATAAAATGCCCCCAAATTGGCAAATATCTTTCCAAAAAGTTCTCTTTCCCCATCTTACCCCCACCTGCTGAGAGCCGTATTTTAAAATGTAAATCCCAGAAGCCTACCAAGAGAACATAAAAATGTTCCAAGAAAAAAAACAACACACTTTTTTTTCTTTTTTCTTTTTTCCAACACACTTCTAACCATGCAAATCCATGAATTATTTACTCCAAAATCTGAGGAGCTGAATTATTAAGAGGCCAGAAATGAAATACATGTTGTATTCACATTAAGATTCTTAGAGGTCAGTATTGGCATTTGCATGTGTGGCAGGTAGGCTTGGCTACTTTAACTTGGTGGACTTGACGATGGCTATGGGATTTATGGACGGCACACTTCTTTGTATGTCTAGCTGGGTCATGCAGGAAAGGCCTTGGCTGCTGGGCAGGGCCCCTGCTCCCTTCCTGTCAGGCATTCCTCTCCCACCCTGCTCCCCTAGGAACACTCACTGAGCACTTCCGCTCTGCTGTCTGCTATATTCCTGCCTTGGAGGCAGCTGAAGGACTGAATCCCTGGAAACTGTGAACCAAATTATGCCTGCCTTTCTTTAATTTGCAAGGGGTGGCTTTGTGCCCCAGTGACAGTAAAGCTGGCCAATGCAGGATGTGTGTTTCCTGTCACACAGTCAGGGATTAAAATGTGGCAAACAATGAATGAAAATGGAGAGATGGACAAACACAGAAGTACAGTGAAATACACATGACTTCTTTTGGTCGGAACCCTTCGATGATTTCTGTGGGCTCATCAAGATGGAGGGTGGGAGAGAGGGAGGGGACGGAACCTGCATTTTAGGACGAGATGGAACTGGTTTGCCTCCCAGTCACCCTCCAAATACGTGAATATTTACACATTTACAGTTGTTCATATTCTTCCGTGTTCTAAGTGCACGTGCACCAATGCATAAGACAAACTTTGTTCTGTTTTTAAAAATGTTGATTACGAGTCTCTTCCTCCACAAACTCTGCCTGTACCATGCCATGCCATTATGGCTTATGTCTAAGTGTCCCCTCAAAACCTCATGCAGTCATAGCGTGGACTTCTAGAGTTTGTGATTAACTCATGATCCCCTGGGATTATCCGTGTGAGTGCTGCTGGGATTATGGGTGTGAGTGCTCCGCACACCATGGGGTGGACAGCCCGCATGCAATGTGAGGGAGGCAGACTTGCTCCGTTGTTGCCACGGCGGCTCCCACTTGCTCTTGCTACTTTGCTATTCTCCACCACCATGAACTGCTGCCCTCTGCCATGTTCTGCTCTGCCTTGGAGCCAGCTGAGTATGAACTGAAAGCTCCACAAACTGCGAGTTAAATAAACTTTTCTTTCCTTAATTTTCATAGTCAAGTATTTTGTCCCAGCAAAGACAGCAGAGTAACTGAGACACATAATTTGCCTTTTCCTGTGCAATGTTCCACTGCAGTAAAATCCCAAGGGCTTTGATGTCTCCGACATGGTCCTGTCCCACATAAAGCTTTTTCTGTTCAATTATTTGCCTGTAGTATTGAATGGACTCACACTGGAGCTTTGGGCTTTTGTTGTTGTTTTTGCTTTCAACAAACAAGACTATTCCATTTGTTATTTCTTCATTAAAAAAAGTTTAAAGAAACAAGTGTATAAGAAAAAAATGAGTTGTTTTGATTAAATATATTACCATGTTATCTTAGTACTTTTTCTTTAAAATTACTTGTCCTTTTGTGTAAGAAACAGTCATAATGTATTCTTTTCTAAAAATTACAGAGTTAAAATTACATAAAATTACTTTTGAAATAATAATTCTTTTGAAAAAGGGAGACATCAGAATTTTTAATTATTATGAGACAACATTGTTGTGGATAAAATCATTCATGATTTTTGCTCTTGCATTTCTTAATTCATACTTTCTGTTACTCTGTATGGGTGCATACATGTGTTCTCATAAATTAAATTTATTATATTACATAAGGATTGTGATTCACTCAGTCAATTCTTCCAAGGTTTAATGAAAATCTTCATGATTTCAAAACTGTTCTAATAGAGCAATATATATTTTTATGATCATATTTCTCTCCCTTTAGTGCTGTCCATTCTTCCATCACAACAAATGGATTTAAAATGAAAACTGCAGAGTAAAGAATGTGTGTTATTTCTATTTTTCTCTTACATTTCAGAAAGACAGCATATACTTCAAATAACAAAAGGCAAAATAATGGCTCGGGAGCAATCACTGAGGCCAATGCCAAGCATAATGAGAGGTAGCACCTAGGAGGACGCCCACTGTCTGATGTACCGGAGGCACTGTGGTAAAGGATTTACGCATATTTTAGCCAGTTAAGTATGAGCACCTCCACTCTGCAGATGAGGAAACTTAGACTTCAAGCTTTAAATGAGTCCCCTAGATCCATTAGCTAGTATGCAATACAGAATTCCAAAAACTATTGCAGACAAAAATGAGTTCTAAGGAAGAGCAAGAAGACAGAGTACTTCGCACTTCATCCCAAATCAAATTTTCATGCTGAAATTTGAAGTCAATGTTCTAAGATGGCAGATAAAGCTGTATTTAAATATGAATTACAAAATGCATTCTAAATCCATATGTAAATCATTTACAAAACAATTTTCATGAGTGATTATTCTTTTCATGGTTGCTAATTAGGGGATAAAGCAACTGAGGCTTGAGACCATGCTCACATCTCTAGGGTTAGTCCAGGCCTCTGAGGGGTGATATCTAGTGTACCAAACCTCAGAGCCTGGGACTTTAACAAATACCTAGCACAGTGCCTAGCACAGAAATGGATGTTACAAGTTTTGGACCACGACCATGTCTCATCTTATAGTAGGTGCACATAGATCCTTTAATAATAGCACATGTATATTACTGACCACTTACATATGTGTAAGTACATTCACGCATTCCTCATCAATTACACTGAAAATATATTATCATACTTAGGAAATAGTCTTAAATAAGGAACTAAGTATTTAAGTCCTGTAACATGTAGGCAGTGTAACCTTATGCTAGATATCTTATTTATTTATTTTTTGTTTGTGTGTTTTTATTTTTGTGCTTTTGGGACAGGTCCTTCCTGGTAGTGTAGGCCGGCCTTGACCTCACTCTGTATCCCAGACTAGCCTCGAACTCATGGTGATCCTCTTTGCCTCAGTCTCCCCAGAGTTAAGATTACAGGAATGTCCCTCTAGATTTTTTTCAAGGAAATATGACTGTCCTTAAAATAATGAAAGCCTAGGATGTTTGTTCCAACTAAGAAGACTTACTGAAATGGGATCATAACACTTAAGCCATCTCAGTGGCAGCCAACAAAAGACATAGAGAAAGAGGGGGGATTCTGATCACCTGTATGGATCGTGATTGTCCACGTGATGTGTGACATGTGAATGTCCAGGAAGAATAGAGAAAGTGTATGAGCTTCTACTTTCAAAGTAGAATTCTAATAAAAGATAATACTTACCATTAACAATTACGACTAGAAATAATAATTACAAGAGACTTTGGGCATTAAAGAATACTAATTTGCTAAGCCAGTGTTCTCCTACATGTACTTAATAGAGCCAGAGAGAGGACATATAGCTTATATGCTAATACAGTGTGCAATCCAGGAACATGGTTTATATTTCAACAAAATCTCAAACAGATATATTACAATAAGAGACATTAACATCATTCCCCTCAAACCACTTCCCCTTGCTTCAAGCACACTTATCCCATCATTCTTGCCACTTGCTGAAACAGTTATGAACATTCTTGTTCCTGTCCCTATAAAGTATGACTAAAACTAAGGTGAATGCCTAAGCTGTGCATTTCCATAGAGAGGTGGGCTTCGGAAACATGACCTTATACAAACTTTAGTGTGGAGTGTGGAGTTAGCTTGGTGGTATGAGAGCCTGTATGGAAAGCACAAGGTCCTGAGTTCCATCCGCGGTACTGCATGCTGTGTTTGCCATGCAACCCTGGGCGCCAGTGGTAACCCCAGAATCGAGTGTGGTGGTGTGCACCTCTAATCCCAGCACTCGAGACGTTGAGACAGGAGGAATGCTGAGAGTTTGAGACCAGGCTATGGGCTACACAAATAAGCACAGGGCCAGCCTAAACTGTATAGCAAGACTGTGTATCAAATAAATAAATAAAAATTAAAAAAAAAATTCTGTCTTCATCTGCCTTATCCACCACACCTGGCACTGTGGGCCTTCTGGCTTTAGCCCAAAGTGAAAATGTGTCAATTGATGAGGACGTCAGCAAAGGAAAGACAGTGCACTGGACGACAGTGCCAGAGGAGGACTTCCAGAGTTGCTTCTCAGAAAATGGCAAGAATACTAAGTGTGTGCCAGGCTGATTGCCCTAGTGGACCTTGATCCTTGTGACCTTATTTAATGGTCTGAAATCAACTGAAGAAACACACTTGAAGATGTACTATGATAGTTTAAAGGAGAGGTTAAACTTTGGCCAGTGATCTACTACTGCTATATCCTGTGAAACTGGATGAGGAGGTATATGTCTGCCTCCTAGATTTAGAGGACTGAAGCAGAAGGATTACCTCAAGGTCAAGGCCGGCCTGGGCTACACAGTGAGTTTAAAACCAGTTTAAACTGCATAGCAATGCCTTGTCTAAACAAACAAAACAACAACCAAAACCAAAACCAAACCAAACCAAACAAACAAGAAAACAGAAATTTATGCCCTTAGAGCTAGGAATGGTTTTATTGCTTTTAAAAGTTGAATAAAAACACAGAAAAACCAACAAAGAAAAACATGTCATGGAAACTTTATGTGGTGCAAAATGTCATATATATTTAGCATCTACTCTTTAACAGAAAAAAAAATTATGGTATGTAGAATAAGGGGTCAAAATCCTTAGTGAAACACTTGAAGATAAATTAACTCAACAAAATATCTTATGCCTTTAATTTCTTTTAGTCAGGAAGACAGTTTAATTATTGGTCTGTTAACTGTAATATAAGCAGGAGAATGAAAGTTGGCTTTCTGCTATTATTTTATCATCTATGTTAAAAGTTACTCTGACAACCCTGCAGCCCATTTATCTCCATGTTTTCTCCTGCAAGAAAACTGGAATCCAAAATCAAATTCTGAGATCACTTAATGTTTTAGAGGACTTAAGTAATTTTAAAGGGGGACATTCTAAAAATTTTCTAAGATTTTCTTCTAATGAATCTCTGGAGAATTTTATAAGGAGAAAATCTTATAGCAATCCTGGCACATAAAATAGCATAGAAGTGAAAAAGGAGAAAACTTAATAGTCTACTGTGATGCTGGATTAAGAAAAAATACTTTCATTTTAATTTTATTTTAAAATATATTTTATTAGTATATACCTGCAACACATAATTTGTAGTATATAATAAATACATGTGTTTGACAGAATTAGTATCCTTCATACTAATTCATATCCTGATTTTCAATCCTATTTCTTCCACTTCTACATTCCCTAATATTTCCTTCTGTTGTTCCTCTTCCAAAAATACCTTTTGGTTAGACTTTCCTTTCTGATAATTAATGAAAACAGAAATTAAACTACAGTTTATCATCTCATGAATACTATCAAATGTAACAAAGCCAAAGGTAAAAACATGATGTTCACCACTAAGCAAGAACGATTTTCAGAAAATTATAAAATAGATCAATTATCAAAAATACTATAATGCAAAATTCAAAAGTTTCTTATTATATTAATCTAAAAGTTATTTGTATTATTTTCCTTCAGGTTAGTGTTGGAAATCATTACAAATTACATATAAATAGCTAATTAATGCCTAAGTTCTTGGGGAATACTACTAACCAATAAATCAGAGCACAAGGGAATAATAATTAATTTTTAGTAATTATACTATTTTCATTCATTCATAAATTGATTAGTTAATGCATTAATAATAACATAGTGATGCATGTTTAATGTAAATTTAGGTGAACCCTACATCACCATTGTTATATTTCTAATTTATCTCATATCATTGACTAGAATTTTTCAATGAAGAAATTTTTAATAAGTCATCAGTTTATAACCACGAATGTTCATTAAAAATAATCAATACCTTGCATCAATGTCCTTCAGTTTTATAACATCAAGGTAAAGTTACCAGAACAGGTTAGATAGCAGAAAACTTTTCATTCCCTGGTATGCATTCAGCAGCTTAAAGGAAGATTTCCTGGTGGGTAGTACTCTGTAAGTGACTAGTAGAGACATGAAGCAATGAAGAAGTTCATAGAAACTGTTGAGTTGAACTCAGACTATTTACAAAGCCACAGTTTTTCCATATTTTCATGGGTCTTTATTTATTAAATCAGCAAATGCTTCATTTCTTTCTGAGGCTCTTTCTCCCAAAGATTAAAGTAAGAAGGACTGACTAGGCGGTAACGGTAAACCATTAATTCCCCAAATCCTGAATTAAGTTTGAAATTTGCTGACAGTTGCTGTCAAAAGCTAACAAGTGCTCTGAGCTGCTAACTACAGCTGATGCATCGTAAGCCCAGAAGTTAGAAGGTAAGATGTTTGCCCCGCTCACTCAGATCATCCTGTACTCTAGCATCGGTCTGTAGTCAACATCCATTTTCCGCCCTGATGACATTAATCACAGTAGCTGTCATTCGTTCAAGCCTTTATGCACCTAAAGTATTAAAGGCAAGGTAGCCATTTCCTATATATTTTATTTTCTTAAATGAAATAAGCAGTAAGTTTTCATCTAAGAAAATATTACCAATAATGCAACGTTCACGCTCCCAGTTGTTGTTTACCATTCCTTTCCACCCTGCCTCTGCCTAGGAGTAGATACTCCTCAGTGCTAAAGCTCGGAGGGTGAACTGTGGATCCTGAGGTCAGGCCTGGTTCCAGAGGAAAGTAAGCAGTGTAGCAACAAGGACAGGAGCTATCCAAGCGAGGGATTAGGCAGGCTCTAACTTGAGTCCATAGAAACAGTCCCATGGAATTTACTTCTTTTCCTATTTTTCATAGTTGCAAACCTTAAAATTACTTTTACATGTCTGGATGCCTAAGATGCATTACAGATTAATTGAGTCACTGTCTCTGGTGTTGGGATCCTGGTACGTGTGATACCAATACACAACCTAAATTGGGTGCCATAATCCCTGGCCCTTGTTCTCCAGGAGTTGCATTTTAGTCAAGGCACTGGGGCCTGTATCTAGGCAGGGGACAGGGGAACAGTGAGGAAGGAGTAATGTTACCTTCATGAAAGCCTGATTCTATTGTTGGGTCCCTTCTTTTCCTTTTCTCCCTTTCCAGTAGGTAAACCGTGGGCAGATCTGGAGGAGAGAGCTGCACTGACCAAAGGGTATCCAGAGTAGGGAAGGGAAGAAAGCAGTAGTACACAAACCGGAATGTGACAACCCCAGCCAACTAATGCCTAAGGCAATGGAGCTGCCAGCCACAGCCCCACTAATGCAGCTTTTAAGCACAAAACACAGCGAAAGCCAATAATCCTGAGTTGTTCAAGTGCAATTCTATCTGAAAACCCTTGTATCTTCATTTAAAGCTAAATTTTAATCTACATCTGTTCTAAGCATCAAAGCCTGAAAATACTAAAAATATGTGAAAAGTTTATTTTGCTTGACAAGTTTCTAAATGACAGAAATTGAACATAGGTACAAGAAAACTTAAAACTTAGATAGCAAACCATTTGTATGTTGCACTATGCCCATCTTCCTTTTTGAGTTATTCTAAAGTATCTAATTTTTTTACAGATAACAATTGTAATTTTGGTACCTATTGGTCAAATACATATTTTAATTTTTTAAAGAATAAAAAATATTAAACAGGTGTTAGAAATGACACAAAATTTCATTAAAATAATAATGGCCAGCCAGATAGCTCAGTGGATTAAAGTGTCTGCATAGGCAGACACGGGCTGGGTTTCTATGCCTAGCATGCCGTGCCAGTCCTACTCCTGGGGTGCACTGGGAAGGCGAATGAGATCAGAAGTGAGGTACGCACCTGTAATCCCAGCCCCTGGGGGGCTGAAATCAGGAGGATCACTATAATTCTGATCTGTGTAGTGAGACCCTGTGTAGGCCCTGTTCTGTATTAAATACAATAAATAAATAAATTTTAAAAAATAAAACACCCACAAAATAATAATTCAACAATAGTTTCTGTATTGCATGGTGTCATCTTCAAATTAGTTGTTTTTAAAATCAAATTTGAGATCAGTCAGATAATTATATGGAAAACTAATACTAATAAAAGGAATGAGTTCAATTTCAAATATGAGGCTAAAGATTTGGGTAAAAGATTTTTCAATAAACATTTTTAGACTGTTATTACTACTTATAGTACCTTCAAAAGTGAACAATTTAAAAATTCCATTAGAAGGGAAACACAAACTGCAAAATTTACATTGTTTCTAATTATTTTCAATAAGTATTTAAAAGTTAATAGTTACAACCAACAAAGTCTGAGTCAGCTATTATTCCAAGGGCTTTGTTGTGAATTGAATAGTCTTAACAATCCTGTGAGGTACTTATTATCATGTTTTTGACTTGTGGGGAAACATAGCCACAAAATTAGGCACAGGACCTTGGAAAGGCCCTGCACATTAAGTGAAGGTTTCAACATAATCTATATCACTTTTCTTTTGATATGAGCAACACACCTCTGATATTAGATATCATTCCATAAAAAGTGCTAAGACAGAAAAACAATAGGTAAGTATATATGCAGGAAAATTCAAACTTAATAGAGAATTTAGGATGTACATTAAGAAAAAACAAAAGAACGTATACAATAATTGCCTGCAAGTTGAAAATTATAGTTGATTTGGATTTCTTCTTTTTCATTGTTTAATTTTCCAATTTTTCTACAATGACTATAGGTTGCTTTCCATGGTTTGAAAAAACAAGTATTATTTTATTTCAAAATATAGGGTGAAATCACTTTGTTTAATAAATCTACATGGAAAGTCCAAAAATTAAGTCTTCCCGTACATATAAATTAAGATGAAAGGAATGGAGAAGACAGAAAATAAATTAAAAATTCACTTAAAATCTAAGACTAAATCAAGAGATTAGAAGGGAAAAAAAATGTGCAGCATTTTTACTTAATTCTTGGGCTTCGATTTAGATTCTAAATTTAGGATTTAAGCTGAATATTAAAAAGAGACTTAACTAAAAACAACAGAAATGTAGTAGCCTCCAAAGCACAACCCACTGGCTGTGATAGGCTTAGTGCAAGAAGGCAGCTATTCACCAGTAAGATGATTGATTCTTTAATGCTTACAAAAGTCCTATAAATAATTTCACAGTAACTGCAAAAGCACAGAAAAGCAAGCTCCTTTCAGTCACCTGTAACTCCCCCCAAACCACCTGTTAGGGCTTAGAGACACCACAGGTGCCTTCTACCCTGTGTTGCCTTCAGTTCTTAAACCTGTCAACATGACAGGAGCCTCATCTCTATTTGAATAGCTTTCTTAACTCAGAGGTAATTAGCATGCTTTTGATGAAAATGAAGATTTAGTTTTTTTGGTTTTTTGTTTTGTTTAGGTTTTTTTTTCTGAACTGGGGATTGAACACAGGCCCTTGAGCTTGCCAGGCAAGCGCTTATTCTACTGAGCCATCTCCCCGGGCCCTGATGAAAATGAATAGATGTCCCAACATGAATACCTAATAAAACATTAAGTACTATTGTATAAGACCTAAAATGTAAATGCACTAGTTTCATGATAGTCTAAGTTTATTTATTTAGTATTTAGTACAGAGACTACAGGGTCTCACTACGTAGATCAGACTCATAGTGATCTTCCTGTTTTCAGCCTCCCAAGCACTGGGATTACAGGCATGTGTCACCACACCCAGTCTCTATGTTGGTCTAAGTTTGCTTAAAATTTTAAATTTGTTTTGCCTGAAATCAACAGATTTCTTCTCAAACAAACAATGGTAGAGGGATTGACTAATTGAGAGAGTGCGTGGGTTTGATGTCCCTGCACCAAAGAATCAAAAAAAAATTGATCTCATGTTTTATGACTGTTATTTTACCTTGATGACATTGGTTATATGGAAAAGAATAACCAAAATGATCATCTCTAAACATCTGATAGAGATCTGATGACTGAGTGCCAGCATCTTGTAAGAGGTTCCAGTGTTTGCATCTCATTTTGTGTTTCCTTACAGTCAAATTAAATCCTTAGATAAGGGACTCATTTATTTTGGTTCAGTACACATTTATAGGTAATAAGTACATTTCCAGATATTAATATTTCAATTTCTGAGTTGTATAGATTATAGCCATATTTCACCAATAGAAGATATTTAAGCAATTTGAAGAATTTTCACTTGAGCAGCCAGTGAGATAGCTTAGCAGACTATGCCCCTGCTGAGGCAAGCACAGGGACCCAGGTTCGATCCCTGACACCACATGCTACATTGGCCCAGGCCACGGGCACAGCAAGCTGGCCACCAAGACCAGGCATTGTGGTGTTTGCCTGTAATCCTAGCACTGGGGAGGCTGAAAACAGGAGGATCATCACGAGTCAGAGTTTCATATTGAGGCCTTATACCAAAAAACCCCCAAAAACCAAAAACAAAAAACAAAAAACAAAAAACAAAAAACCAAAAACAAAAGAAAAATTTTTTTTCACTTGTATTAAGATTTATTTCACAATGTAGTGAGCTATAAATGTTGTTGCTATTATCTATCTTTCATGTAATGATAGCATTCTTATTTTTCTCTGATTTGTGTCATAAAAAGGAACCAAAGGGCTGGAGAGATAGTTCAGTAAAATAAGCACTTGCCTGGCAAGCGCAGGGTCCCGAGTTCAATCCCTGGTCCTGAAGGAAAAAAAAAAAAAAAAAGGAGCCAAAAGCTTTCAGTTTGGTTTTCAAGAAGCTGTCTACAAAGTGGAAACTGGTAAACTAGATCGACATGGTTCTACTTTGGGGAAAATTTATCTAAAAAGCTCTGTAAAGCTTCCCCAGAAGTGCAGTCCTTTGTTGTCTGGTTTTGGTTTACATCCTGTAACCTAGCAATGGGTGGCCCCAGCTGTACACACGCTCCCCAGCCCCTCCCCTGCTTGGGAGCTGTGCTGGGGATGGAGCTCCTTCTTTCAGCTCCAGCTGCTGCACTCAGTTATCATCAGGAGCAGACACCAAGCTGCGCTCTAATCTTGCTCTGATGGATAGAATACTAACCTTTTGCAAGATCAGAGACACAAGGTGCTCTGGAGATAATAAAATTCAAATAGGTTTATTTCAAAGGGCAACCCAATCTCACTTTTGTTCATGGGTCACTTGACAGATCATTTGCCAAAGCAGTTTTGTGTCTTTCCATGCCAGGTTCTGGTTCAATGTGCCAAAAATGCCAAATAAGAGGGCCCTCAAGGGCCCAAAACCTGCAGTTCTAAACTAGGAGCAGGAAAAGTTATAAATAACATCATTTTACTACAGCTGAAAAACCTTTTACAGGACAATAGTTCTAACTTGGCTTAACTAATAATAAATGTACTCAAAAGATAAGTCAAGAGTAACCACATTAAAAACATCAATGGTTAGTGTAAAGCTTGCAATTGTGATTCTTAAATATAAGTTCCAGAGATTTTTTTAAAAGAATTTTCATTTGAAATAAATGCATATTAAAAATAAAAATCGAGTTAATAGTAATGCTTCACACAATATTATTTAGATATCTAGTTAATATTTTCCTAGAAATAACATGCACCATGAAGATTATGATATACACAAAGAAATTAAGTATCTGGCATATAGTGAATGTGATATAATTATGAGATATGCTTATTAGTTTTTCAATAATAAAATGACTATATTCATTATTATTCATTCAATTCTGTCCTGGCTTATAAGAGATGAATTTATGGGTACAGAGGCATATACTTGTAATCTTAGCAGCTCAGAAGACTAAAGCTTTAGGATTGCAAGATCAGAACTGACTTGGACAACACAGTGAGATCCCATTTCAAAAAAAAAATAATGAACAAATAAAAAATAGAGCATTACTTTCCTCATCATAGGACTCCACTGAGTTCTTATGAAGTATCCTGAGTGAGAACGCACACAATATTGGTAACACAAAGATGAGGAATATATTAGGTATGTTGGACTTTGATTGAAAAGATAACTTAATGGAAAACAATGTATTAAAAATATTGCCGTAAAAATTATGGCCCATCTGTGTTCTGAGTTGATCAGTTACATCCCCCAGGGGGAAGGCTTAGGTTTAGCTATCACATCACCCTGTTTGTGATCTTTAGGTGACTGAGGCTTAACTGTAGTCCTCTTCAACTGAAAGCAAAATAATGGCTGTCCCTCCTTAGTAGTCAATAATGTTACCGACATGCATTGCTACCAAGACCAGCTGAGATGTGCCTGGTTGTTTTGTCCCATAACAGCAAGTGTGTTTAGGGTAGAGATACAACCTAAAGGGCAGAACCGTTCGCGGTAACATACATGGGAGCTTTGTTCTTACATTTTGCACTTAGGGAATTTCGTAGGTTTCTCTGTGGTTATTTTCTCTTTGACATATTGTTTTCAGTATTAATCAGCCACCAATTCCTTCCCAGTAGTTTAGGTTATACCTCTACTTTGTTAAGAATCACTTTGAATTCTCATCTTCTTTTCAGAAATTCTGTTAAAGAAGCTCTAACAGTGCTGACTGTGTATCAAGTCCCTATGGCATGATCTCCATTCTTTCATGAATCATTTGTTTGAAAACTTCACATCTACAATCAAATTTGTGGAAAACTTCTAAATAACAAGAATTTATCTTTATACCATTTATTGACCAAGCCTAAGAATGGTTTCTTAATCAGCTCAATATCTATCTGATTATTATTGTATCCAAGACTTTTTCTTTTTCTCAAAGCTTCTTAATGATCATTCCATTTGAAAAGGCAATGATAATTGTACAAAGGTCAAAGAGGGCTGTGATCAGTGGATCTTCCAGTCTATGGGACCAGTCACTTTGTCAAAGGGGGAAATTAATTTTATTTGGCATCACTTGTTTTGGAGCAGTCCATGTTACCTGCTGCTTTGTTACACTCGGGTTCCTTGCAAATTGATTGCAGAATAAATTACTCCTGACTCTTTCCAAGAGTGGACCTTAACCTTACAAGTAATTAATTCCATGATATTTGCTTCATTTTCCTTCCCTGCAGTCATCTGTTGTGTCTGTGTCTTTCTGTTTCTCTGGATATGCATCCTTCGGCCATAAATCTGAAAATTCACCTAAATGAATACAAGGTAATTTGATGTTGCATTTTATTTGGCATTAAGGGCTACACAGTTGTTGACTTCAAAGTCAAATGCATAAATCTTCACTACTCCCAGAAAGAGGAGTCGTTTCTGGTTTCTGTCGAATTGATCTGACTATAACTAACTACACAGTCAAGCTAACACATTTGAAGACAAATGCAACACTTAACCAATTGTCTATTTACCCTTTCCTTGTTGAAAATTTAGGCAGGAAAATATCCATCTATGTGAAAATATCACTTGTAAAGCCTTCAAAACAAATCCTGTCTTTTATTACACATCTTCCAAGAGCAGAATGTTATGCAGTTCTTAATACTGCATGCTTGACTTTGGACTTTGGTATTTATTTTTAATTTCCTTGGGTTCAAGAGGTTGAGCCACATTTTTTATCATCATTTTTAAGGGCTTAATTATAGGCCATACCCTAAAAGGTAGCACAGTGACAATTTATCAACTAGTTTAGTTCTTCCATGAGGAAATGTCATCTTTTATTGTGTGCATTTTGAAGCCAGCCATATTGCTAATAGACTGTCTAAAGTATAAATAGTCACATTGAAATCTAAAGGGCTTAATTGTTATCATATCCTTGGATGTCTGTAGTCTTGTTTAAGAATGGGAACAAATCTGAAATTTAATTTGAAAATTGGTGGGCAGTCAGGCTTCGACTCTTCTTTTTTCCCCTGCAGTGGGGATTGAATTTAGGATCTTATCCATACTAGGCAAGTGCTGTACTTTGGAACTCCATTTCCAACCCCTTCTGTATTCCTTGAATGTTTCCTAATGGCTTGAAGCTGTTTTTGTGACACAACGATTTTCCTTTCTTAAGAGGAAAAAGACATATCCTATCCTAGCTGAACCTCAGCAGAAATTCAGGTCCTTTAAATCTCTAGGAAAAATAAGAATCACTCACCTTTTGCTTATTTCACTATTTTCCTTTATCTCAGATATTATCTGTGGGGCCAAACTAAGTGGAACACTAAACTAACCTCTGAATTCCTCACTAATGTCACTATTTCTAGAGACATCCATCCACAAAAGTGCCTTCTGAAGAAAACCCTCCTCCTTCTTCCTCACACTTAACAAGACCTGCAAGCACGAGCTCTGAGAAAGATTTTTCTGTGTAATATTACAGAAAAGGATGAATATTCAGATCTACAATCTAACTTGCATGAAACTTTTAAATAACAAAATTTTGTCCTTATTCCATTTATTGCCCAAGCCCAAGAACATTTTCTTAATTAGTTCCATGTATACCTGATCATTTTTCTACCCAAGCTTTTTTTCTGAAGGATATTAATGACATTCCATTTGAAAAAGCAGTGATAACTGTACAAAGTAGTTGTCCAACCTCCTAGTTGAGTTATTAAATATGTATTTGTACCTCACAGGCATAAATGAATCTAGTCTTTGCTTAACCAATTGTTAACATTGGGGAATTGAGTTTTTATAACCAAGAAATCCTGTGGCCTCTGTGGCATTATACAGATATTGGCTCACTTGAAGTTTGACAAGTGGCCTAGTTAATTTCACAACTAGTATGTAGGGTGAGTCTATCTGCTCTCCACCAACTCAGACCATAATTCAATACAAATTTATAGTTACTTAAACTATTTTCTTCTAGGGAGTGATTGATGCCCCAGAAACTTCCTTTGGCTAGACACTGCTGACTGAAGAGAGCACGGTACTCAACTGGAAGGGAAACGTTCTTGGGTTTCTAATATGGTGAAGACTATATTACCGTTGGAGGGCCCCTTGTCCTCTGTGTACCTATTCGTCCCAAGTGATACTATCCAAGCGGACCGTGAATCAGTGTCATAGATCATGTCATGGACAGTGGTCTTCTCAAACAGCTGAGTTTTCTCAAATAGAAAAAAAAAATTGTGTTTGATTAGACTAGTGTGCCTCACACTGTGGTACCTGCATCAGCAATGGCAGCAATACCTGGAAGCTCCCTGAAGAGCAATTCTAGGGCTTGATTTCAGTGCTCTTGGAGCTCCACATCGATAGCTTTGGGGATGTGCCCTGTTGATATGTTTAATATGCTTTCCAGACGATCCTGATCCACACTGAAGTCACACAACTACAGCATTAAAGGAGCAATTCCATTTGGCCAAGCTCAAAACACAGGTACATTCAGCAATTAATTCACATTTGATCAAACTCCCTTGATAGAACTATGACTTAGGAATGTGTGCTTACCTTCTGCATTTCATCCATAGATCTTTAAATCTTCTAACACCCCAAAGGGATCCTTTCTTAAATCTCACCTTTCTATAATCCCAGTCATTTTTACTCATTACGAGGAAACACCTGTAACAGCAGGAGCTACTTACATTTTAATTGTTTCTTGCTCCTCTAAATTGCTTGTCATTATAAAAGAAATGACAGAAGTGAAATGGGAGAAGAGCAATGTGGCAAGAAGACTCCAGCCCATTTCCAATGTTTAATTGCTGTACAATGCTAAGAACAGATTAAAAAGATAAATCAAAAGTTTGCTGAAAAAAGTGAGGCCCCCAGTCAGTTTTATGGTTTCATTTGAGCTGCAAAGATATTATTATACACTCATTTACAAAACAATGAGCTCTTACTGTTTATGAAAGTTTAATCTCTTGGTTTATTGCCTTAATATATTTCACATTGGTAAGGTTTACTTTTAAATGAAATTTCTGACTGTCTTATGTGGATGTTATTTTATACGGAGAATACAGACAGAATGAGTGTAACATCATAATTGTATTCAGCTATGAAGCAATTAGAGTCTGGGTAATTGCTTCTAGTTCTCACATATCTGCATACAAAGTAATAGAATTAATATTTTATCATCTGGCAGTATCCCTTGTTAGCTAAGAATTCTAACACTGTATATCTTCTTTGTGTGTCCATAGGAGTTTAAACAGATCCTATATTAATATTTACCTAAATCAAAAACTATGCCAAAGGCAAAAAGGTATGTGGAGTAATTTGACCCTGTTTCTCATTCAGGCATCCAGTGTACACACATTGAGGCAGAAGCTTCCTTACCCTCTCCAAAAGGACCAGATTAATGACATCCTAGGGAAGACTGCAGGACCCTCCCTCACTGGCCATGGTGGTGCAGGCCTCTAATCCTAGCACTTTGGGAAACTGAGACAGGGAGGATCACCAGTTCCCACCCATTCTAGACAACTTAGCAACTTAAGGAGACTTCATCTCAACATAAGAAATAAAAAAGGGCTGGGGATGTAACTCAGTGCAAAGACCAGGCCTGTGCTTCATTCTTATGAATGCAAAAATAAAATAATTACTCCAAATATAAATGAAAGAAAATAAAAAGAAAGGACCACTCCTCTATCTCTAGTTATGGATTTTGTATTGTTCTGAAGGACTGACTCAGATTTGATACTTGTGGCTACTTTCCTATCACAATTCCTAGGAAAGCACCCTCACCAGGTCTTACAAAGAGAAAAAGTGAGGGAGGCCAGGGAGAGGCACAGTGACCTAGAGGAGGCTCCTGGCAAATGATTGACAAGATTCAAATTCTCAGCCAGAATCCACAGGACTAAGAAGGGCTAAATGAGGACTTAGAGCCTCATTTATTTTCTGAGAAGCTTAGGCTGGAGGGAGAGAAAAGAAGCCATAAATTAAATGGCACTTTGCTTGAATAAAAGGGGAACAAATGAGGGAATTAAGTTGAAACTAGCAGCTCAACCACTGGACCAAATTTAATTGGGAGGTAAGCTATATTTCAACATTAAAAATATTAAAAAAGATGGGAGAAATTAGCAATTAGGTTATTTCTTTTTGGTGTGTGCAAACAGAAATTCTTTATGGAGAAAAACATAGCCAAGAAGAGGAAGGGCCAGAACATACGAATTAGTAATAAGTACAGCACACACTGTATATGAACTTGGTTTAAGCACTAAACTATTATTAAATGCAACATACAGGAGCCTTAAAATGATACTTCTCTAAAAAGTTGGGCAGTATTGTAAAAAAATTGAATGGCTTCAAAATGAACATGATTCCCTGTGTTTTAAATATATATATACTTTTAAATTCTTACTTCAGGGCTGGTGAGATAGCTCAGTGGACTAAGGGCCTGCTCTGGCAAGTACAGGGACCAGGGTTTGATTCCTGGTCTGTGTGCTGAGCCGGCCCCACTCCCAGGGTGCTCTAAGCCGGCAACTGACTCCAGGTATGGTGGTGCACGCCTGTAATGCCAAAGTTGGGGAAGCTGAAAAGAGGAGGATCACTACGAGTCCCAGCTGCATAGTGAGATCCTGTAACAACCAAATACATTTAAATAAATAAATAAATAAATTCTTACTTCATTGTTCTCCATTTATATCTTTAAATAACTAGATAAAGACATTACACACGTAGTAGATACTCTAGTAATAAAAGGTAAAATTCCTGTGATATATGTGAAATTCTTAAATTACATAGTGGCATATGGTATGTGTTATATAAGCATTAGATATTACTATTCTTGATAATTTAAGTAAAAATTAAAATTTATAATTAGTTAGAAAAGCTTTTCCCTTTCTCAGTGACATACATAATGACAGTTTTGATATTTGTGTCCTTGATCCTCACATGAAGTTTCTTTTAAGTTTTTTAAACCTCATTAGTTTTTAGCCTGTATTTATTATTCTGACCCCTTCCTAGTATATTTTCTCTGTCAATCAGGGAAAGTATAATTTTTGTTGAATAATTATAAAGCACTTGCTATGTAAAAGGATGGAATGAAACATAATAACTTTCATAAGAAAGCTCATACGTAGAATTTTCTTAATTTAACTAATACATGTTTGCAGTATATGTGACTACATTCACAAGGTACATGTACATAACACACTGCTGGTATAGCTTTTGGTCCTCTGAACACTGCTATTAGGATGGTAGACAAGAAATTCTTCTCTATTTGCTAGTTCATTAAGAGCCAGAGAATTGAGAGAGTTTAAGTGAGGTACCGACACCATATAGCTCTTCAATACATAGCCAAAGGGAACTGGAATGCAACACTACCAAAAGCACCATGGGAAGGTAAGATAATTGTCCAGGGAAAATTTATGGTTCCTGGTGACTGACTTAGGAAGGAGGAAGGGTTGATAGGTCTGTAGCTATGTAACCCTATTTCAGAATTTTGGGAGGCAAACTATTTAACAGATAGGGTAGACACTCTGGCAATAACATTCTGGAATCAAAGGGATTTACAGTGGAATTTAAGTGTAAAAATTAAACTATGCCATGTGGATTTATTTATTTAAGTAACAAGGAACAAAGATATTAAAATCAAAATGTTCTGAAGTCGATTAGGATTTAGAAGTGAATGACACCTGAGGGGTCAGAAAAGTATAGATCTTGAAATGAAGACACAGGAATGAATACATTTTGAAGTTTATTTTAAATAAAAAATAAAAATGAAACAGTTTCTAAAACATGTTAGTAGGAGAGTTACAATAATTAATACATTGCATATTGCTCCCTTCATAGTAATTGATCAGAGTACAGGATAAAGTTATGGTATCTTGTTCAAAGAATATCAGCATAAAACTTTCTTTTCAATGCAGTAAGACAAGCTAACGATAACTATCTTAACTATCTTGTATATAAATTCATTGTTTCTTTTTCCCTTTTTCTTGTTCTTCTATTGCAAGTTTTCTTTGAATAGTTTCTTCCTAATTCACATTATCAATTGTACATTTTAGATCTTATTTAATCTTTCAGTTTCTCACACAATACAATGTTTACATTGTATTGAGACAAAACAATGAGACAATACAATGTTTACACATATAAGTTTGATTTATTTCAATTATGAGTATGGTCTCTAGCTGTAGCCCTTTACCTATAAAAGCCTCCAGCTTTCCCCGCTTGATGGCTGAACAGCATTCTACTATACATATATAAAATAAAACAATTCATTGCTTTTATCCGTTTTTTGGTTGATGAACATTTGGGTTGTTAACAAGATTTAGCTATTATAAATTGTGCTGTTACAAATACAGGTGCACATATATCTCTGTAATATGACATTTTTAATTCTTCTGTGAAGATACTCAGAAGGGGAATAGCTGGGTCAAAGGCACCTCTAAACCTAGATTTTTAAAGGAAACTCTGTACTGATTTCCATAGTGGTTGCACCACTCTACCTTCTTACCAACAATGAAGAAGGCTTCCTTTTTCTCCACAGCCAGGCCAGTATTCTTTATTGCTTGATTTCCTGATTTTCACCAGGAATATTTGTCTTGCTCCTGATGTTAGAGTGAAAGCTTTCAATTTTTGACCATTCAGTATGATGTTGGCTTATCAGTTAGCATAGATGACTTTTATAAGATTGAGTTAAAGACCGTCTATTTCATTTTTCTGTAGGGTTTTATCATAAATGGGTGTTAGACTTTGTCAAATGCCTTTTCTACATATATTCAGGTGACCATATGATTTTTGTCTTTGGTTCTGTATATATAGTGTATTACATTTATTGATTTGTGTTTGTTGAGCCATTTCTGCATCCCTAGGATGAATCCTACTTATCATGATGTGTAACCTTCTCAGTGTGCTGCATTGTCTTCGCTAGTATCTCATTGAGGATTTTTGCATCTATGTTCTTTAGGGAGACTGACCTGTGGTTTTCTAAGGCCTGAACAAGCTTGTGCTGGAGTAGAGAAAACTGTTACTTGGTAAATTCCTACTTTAAAAAAAAAATTAGAAAAGAAGGTTTCTTTGATTACATTGTAGGTTATTAAATTTCTCTGAGGTTTTTTTTCCTTTCTTTGTTTCTTTCTTTCTTTTCTTTCTTTTTTTTTTGTATTTTTCGGACAGGATCTACAGGGTCTCACTACATAGATTGGACTTGCAGTGATTAGCCTGTGTTCAGCCTCCCAGGCACTGGGATTACAGGCATGTGCCACCACGCCCAGTCTCAAGCACCTTCTCAGCACACCCAGGGGGCAGGGCCAGCACAGCATGCCAGGGATTAAACACCTGCCGCTGTGCTTTGCTTAAGCAAGTACTTTTGTTCTCTGAGCTATCTGGCCGGCCCCTCTCTGAGGTATTTCTATTTAAGGGTGCTTAGTATTCATTCTATTAATTACTATTGGATTTATTACTTTTTATGTTATCATTTTTCCTTCTTTGTAAATGACTATCAAAGTTACTTTCATAGATGTGTTTTTTTTTTTTTTTCAATCAGACACATGAATTTTGTGCATATGTGGGGTGAAGAGCCTGAAAGGTAGACAGCAGACCCATCAGTGGGGCAGCTACGTCTAAATATTTCAGGTGATTAGAAACCAAACCAAACCAAGACAAAATAAGAAAAAACAGAACAAAACACAGAAAAAAGAAACATAAAAGTGGTTTCCACAGTTCAGAAATAAAATGATAGAAGACAATGCATGAACTATACTATGGTAAACATTGTTAACGTACTTTCTCCTTTATATTCTCCATTTAAGATGAATCAATGGAACTGTCTTAAAATGAAAGTTAAAATACCAAATTAAGCTTCTGGGACAATTAAATATAATCTCCTCAGGGACGAGTATATTACCCATTGTGACACCTGAAAGAAAAGCATCTCATTCATTCAGAGAGTGTGAAAGAGGTGGAACATAGACTAAAAGAAAGAAAAAGGGTCATTCGAAGAAGTGCCAAGTTTCCAGGGAGATGGCTCAGTGGAATAAGTGCTTCCCAGACAAGCACAAGGGCCTGAGTTCAATCC
>NDGM010971600.1:0-17278 GCA_002564305.1 Octomys mimax
GGTTCAATCCCCCAGCACCACATGCCAGCCAGCCCCGCCCCCAGGTGGGCTGAGTTGGCCACATCACACACACACACACACACACACTAAAATAAATAAATTAAAAAAAAAAAAGAAAAGCATCTAAGGAGAGCAAGGACGTTCAAACCTTTAGAGGTCTCTACCCCCCCACCCCCGCCACCCCGCATCACTAAGCCCCTCCCTACCCACCTACCCATCCAGCCCGTAGCTTTGTGAGAGTAAAGGACTCCATCTGATTTTATCTTCTTAACTCCCAGGCTGGCTGAGTGCTCGGTGTACTACAGCACCAGGCAATGGATGCCATAAATAGATGACAGGACCTTCAAGTGTTTATTGAGTAAATGAATTCTTGGCTATTTATTGAAATTGATTCTCTAAGGTTATCTCTTGGGTAATGCTGCTTGGAATGACTATATATAACCCAACCCTAATAAAACTACATTCGTGCTCTTAAACTCATCATTTATGGTTGTGAGATGTAGAATAATTCTCTTACCCTCTCTGGGCCCCGAAGCTGAGCAATGGTCTTCTGTGCTGGTGTTGCGCTGTCTGTGTCACGTATGAATCCGCCAGTGTGGGTTCAGGCACTGTGTTGTTCCTGGATGAACTGAAGCTCAGACAGCTCCTGGAGGTGGGTCTGAGGCTCTGCCTGGGGCAGGAGGCTGCACGGAGGAGGAGGAAGACATGGGTGCCAGTGCCCAGGGCTAGCACGGGAGAAGCATGCGCTGCGCCTTTGCTGACCAACAGTCTAGTTTGTTGAGAAAGGCATGGAAATGCAGAGCGAATATGGCTTTTAGAATATTAAAGACCCAAGTGATCCCCAGTGAGTCCTCAATGAAGCATGGCTGGTTCTCCAAAAGCTCTCAGCACACTACCCCCAGTGGACCAAGCCCCCTACCCCCTCTCCCCCTCTTCCCTGGGCCTCCCTGAGGCTCCTGGCCTCCCTCCGCTTTCCCACTGGCTTCCTCCATGATGTGCTCATCCCTTGGCAGCTGGAGTCACATTTTAACAACATTAATTAAATCATATCCTTGCTCCACTTAAGACACTTTAGGGATTACCTGACGCGCCGTGTAAAACCCCAAGCCCTCACTGAGACTTCAAAGGGCTCGGCCCAGCCTCCCTTGCCAGCCTCCCCTCACCGCTCTGTCACCCACCTGGATTCCAGCCACTCCCCTCTTCTGTGTCCCTCCTGGTTACCTGCGGGCCTCCCCAGTGCTGTGGCCTCTCACTCAGTCCTCTGCCCTTCACCTTGTGCGTGGGTGGTGCTTGGGCCTCTTCAGAGATCTTCCTGGGCTTCCAGGTCTCAGCTCGTGGGACGCAGCGATGCTCAATTAATAATCACTACATGGCCCCCATGTGGCTTTACACAGTGAAGACACAAGGGCAAAAGGAGTGATTGGGACATCTTGGGGCTTTGTCTAGTTGAACCAGCCAGGGCAGCAGTTTGAGCACCCACAAAAACTGTACCTGGTCTTGGGCAGGCAACCCAAGGGTACAGCACTGCCCAGCTAGCTTGAAAATGTGCATCAGAAAACCCCTCCCATCCTGGGCTTTCAGAAACACTTAAGGGAAGGGACTTGGGGGCATCTAAGGTCTGATCCTGACCTCAAGGCTGTGGGTCTTGTATATTCATGTGAATTACACTGCTAATGGTTCTTTACCTTCATCATGGCCTTTTGCTGTCACTGGTGAATCAAATTTTATTTGCCTAGTAAGTATGTTTGCATTTCCGTCTTTTTATCTATTTCTCTATCTCTCCCTATCCCTGTCTGTCTGTCTCTATTCCTGTCTGTCTCTGTCTGTTTGTCTCTGTCTGTCTGTCTCTGTCTCTCTCTCTCTCTGTGTCTCTGTCTGTCTGTCTGTCTGTCTGTTTGTCTCTGTCTCTGTCTCTCTGTCTTTCTCTGTCTGTCTGTCTGTCTCTGTCTCCCCCCCCCCCACAGGGCCTTTGCACCAAGCTACATCTCCAAGTCTTTTTTCTTATTTTGTCTTTGAGAGGTTCTTCTTAAGTTGCCTATGGTGGGCTTGAACTTGAAATCCTCCTGCCTCAGCCTCTCAAAGTGCTGGGCTCATGGCCTATGACACCATGCCTGGCTTGCAAGCTTCCATTTTCAGAGAGTTGGGCTCAATGTGCACTTGTACTGTTGGTGTCATCAGCAGCAGAGGGCCTCCAAGCAATGAAGTGTCTTTGTTATGGGAGCCGGCATGAACAAAATAGACTAGCACAATGGCTTGTGTGTGTGCCCTGGGCTGAAAGCGTAGCCTTTTGCTGGCTGCATGGGGTGGCTCAGGCTAAGATTTTTTTTTTTTTTGTAGTGAAAAAGGTGGGATTGATGCTTAGGAGTCAAGAGGGGTGCTTTTGCCCACCAACTCTGTGGTGTGGACATCCTGCAGGTAAGCACTCGGTCACTCCTTTCCTAATTCCTGCTGTGGTTTTGGAGGGAACTACACACGCCAGAAGAGGAGCACAGGGCTGAACTGACCTGACAGGCCTTGGGTGAGCTACTCGAGCCCTCCAGACCTTGCCAGCTTCCTCTGTAAAGTGGGACTAACTCTCCATGCACCACAGAGGGGTTGGAAGGCAGGTAGGAAGGGGCAGGTTAAGGGCTCAGTACAGTGCCTGGCTGACCCTCCTCTCATCCCTGCAGAGTTGACACAGAAATCTTCCTTCATCTTCCCTGGGCTAAGATCTAAGAGATTTTATTTATTTCCCATAAGCCCTCTTCTTTTAGGCCAGGAGTGCCACATTGTCCAAAACCTTGTTCTCAGCCCTTTCCAAGACACCAGGACCCTTGAGGCTTGCTCAAGGGCTGCTGTGTCTTTGCAGAACACTTAGGGCATGGGACACAGCCCTCCTCACGCCACCCACGTTGTGCTGATGAGGACAACCACGATCTGCTCTACTCTCTACTCTGTGGGGCACGTTCAGCCCCCTGAACAAGGCTTGATGTTGATCCCCTTGGTAAATGAGGACCCTGTGCATAGAGATGTGAAGGAAACAGGTCTGAATTCAGAGACCCGTCAGCCTCTGTGGCACCAAGCTGCCTCTGGATGCCCTGCAGGGGAGCTTTCCACGACCTGCCCTAAGGTGTGACTGCCCTTATAGAACCTCAGGCCCACAGGGATGGTCTCTGCGGACATGCGGACAGGGCTACACTCACGCCAGCTGCTCTGTGGCTCCCCGGGGCTCTCAGATGCAACTGATTGCAATAATGGATTCCCAGACATTTGAAGGTGGTTTTTCCTCCCTCCAAGACTTTTGTCACTCAGAACTCAGACCCTGTGCCGGGTCCCCAGAGGATGCAGAAGCCTGATTTGGCATCCCTGGGAGCGACAAAGGTCTCTGAGGAGCTGGGCCGTTGCCATGGTGTCCATCTCAGCTCATCTCAGCCTGGGCCCACCGGTGCAGGCCGGATAAGCATCAGGCTGGTGGCAATGTTGTGGAGGAGGTGTCACCTTGCCAGGAAGTGCTAGCAATGAGAACACAGGAAAGGAACAAGTCGGGGGCAGGTCTAAGTGTCCAGAGGGACATCTTGTTCCCTGGGCCTGTTTCCTGCTCCTGAAGGAATGTGTCCCCCACAGTGCCTGGCTCTAGTGCACACTCAGGGCTTCATTCATGCGATTTGTGCTTCCTGATGCCACGCGTGGGGGACAGGGCAGGAGAGGAAAAATACACGCAGGCCTGACCCTCACTGAGGGAAGTGAGAACCATTAATTAATATAAAACCACAACTGTGCCCAGTGCCAAGAAAGTTATGCATATGGTGGTTGAGGGCTGCGGGGGAATTTGATTTAATCAGAGAGACATGTACATCTACCTGAGTTGAGATCTGAATCAGTGGGTGGTGAGCAAAGGAGGAGGAGAAGGCGGGGCCTCTCTGCGGAGGGAATGTCACCTGCAAAGTCTCTGCGGTGGGGATGCACGGCCCGTACGTGTGGGCAGCAGTGACAGCCCGGAAGAGCACGAAGCAGGGCATGCAGCCGACTCTGCAGAGCCTGCCTCCCATGCTGAGGAACCTGGCTTTTATCTGAAGGACCATGCGGAGCCATTGGAAAACTTTTAAGAGGAGGAGACCTTCTCAGATCCATTTTGAAATGATCACATGGCCTCCAAGGGAAGAGTTGGAGGCAGTGGATGTGGAAAGATCAGAGGTGATGGGAACAGTGTTCAGTTGGTATTTTAAAACCAGCTTTAAGTCCGTTCCTATCCATGCCCACTGCCTTGTTGAGGCCTGCTCTCCTCTCCGGTAGGTCTCACCAGCCCTGAGCTGGATGCCATCTGTCCTCCGCTCTGCACATGGCTGGCAGAGTTGCCATTCAACCTCAGCCCTCATCCCTCCTCCATGGATTATAAACTGCTCTGCAACTTCCTTCCCACAGCCTGAGATGGGGGCTTCCACTGTGGTTAAAGTTTGTCTCTTCCAGTTTGTTCCTGGGGAAACATAGGGTAGTTTGACCCCAGCTTACTGAGAGCTTTCTAGAGGCAGACTGTCACAGTTTCTTGCTACACATCTGCTGTCTGCCTGAGGTGTACTACCTTGTCTTCCTGGCTATCACCTTGGCTGGCCAGGTCTCTCTCTCTCTCTCTCTCTCTCTCTCTCTCTCTCTCTCTCTCTCCCCTCTCTCTCCCCCCTCTCTCTCCCTCTCTCTCCCTCTCTTTCCCTTTTTCTCCCTCCTTTCCTCTCTGTACCAGGGATTGAACTCAGGACCTTGAGCTTTTGAGCTAGTCACTTATTCTACTGAGCTATCTCTCTGGCCCAAGGAGTCTCTTATAAAGCCATCCTGAATCATTTCCATGCTGCCTCTTTAAGTGAGGGACAGAACTGACTGGAGCCGCTACCCAGGCCAGGTTCTTGAAAACATACAAAGTGATCTAATTCAAGCAACAATCATCACATAAAGAAGAGGTGGGCATTTGTGAGTTTGTGCAGGAGGTAGGCAGCAGAGCTGAAGTTGCTGTCATGTGCTTTACCAAGTGGCTGCTGCCTTTCCCTGAGATGGGCTAGGATGGGAGGTGTCACTTAATCTTGTGGGCTCCTTATATCTGAGCAAGGAAGGAACCAGGAAACGATGCAATAAAATAACGGCAAAGTTCTTGTTTAGTCTGTATTTGTTCTAGAGGCCCCACTGTCCTAGACAAAGATATTAATACTGTGGGTTGTTAGGTTATAGGCATTCATCTCTTGAAAAGCATATGGACATTTCGTTGAATGCAGATTCCTATTAGACTCTGTGAACATTTCAAAACAAAAATGTTACCAGAGCCTACAAGGCAGGTGGCATAACAAGGCTCTGGTCTGGAGGAGGAAACCCAGCCCCAAGCCCTCATCTACAACAAGCCAGGCTGGACTGAGCTGGCCCCAAGCCTCCAGTCTCTTTCCCTATGAAATACATCTCACACACATAAGCAATGCCTTCTTCTTGGTTGTAAAGGCATTAGGGCTCCAACGACTGCGGTCCTCATAGCTTTTCTCATAGCCTGAGCCCTGCTGCTTCCCCACCAGCATCTTTATATACTTCTGGAATTCCCCAGCAGAAAGAAGAGTTTTTACTTCAGTTCACTATGTTCCACTTATTCACCCATCTACCTGTCCATGCATCTATCCATGCATGTATGCATCCATCCATCCATCCATCCATCCATCCATCCATCCACTCACCCATCCAACCATCCATCCATCCAACCATCCATCTATCCATCCAACCATCTATGCATCCATCCACCCATCCATAAAACCATCCATCTATCCACCCATCCACTCACCCATCCACTCATCCATCCATTCATCCATCTACCCACTCACCCACCCATCCACCCATCCATCCATCCATGCTCTCATCCACCCATCTATCCATCCATCCATCCATCCTTTCATCCATCCATCCATTCATCCACCCTCTCATCCATCCATCCATCCATCCAACCATCCATCCACTCATTCATCTATCCACCCACCCTCATCCATCCATCCACCCTCATCCATCCATCCATCCATCCATCCACATTCTTATCCATCCATATATACATCCATCTAGCATTCATTAGTATTCACTGTTTGCTATGGCCTACTATGAACAAAATAGCAGACCCTTCAAAGAACCCACAGGCAAGTGCCGTTCTCTGCCTACCATAGCTCTTGGTGTCTGTGCAGAGACCAGCTATAAAAACTGATTTCTGGAAGAGCCCGGCAACTTGTCAAAGGTTGGGAGCCTGAAGGTGTGCCCAGAAAGTCCTTATTTTTTTTCACTGCCAGTAAGAGCTGAGGCAGATGTTACAAACTGATGGGAAAAAGAATTAGCTCAGCTGTTGCTTTTTCCTCATGAGCATCAACAATTAGGAAACATCTTGCAGAGTCTGGGTACACTGTCATGGTTGGATTTTCCTTGAGCCGGGCAGCTTGCTGAGATTTTTTTTTTCCAGAGGCAGACTGTCACAGCTTCTCTGTCAGCATCAGCTCAGGAGGCATTTCTCAAATCGTGCTCTTCTTGTTGACATTTCTGTCAGTGGGAGGGCTGACAGGTGAGCTCTGCCTTCTTACAGAAGCTACTGGAAAAGCAGGCATCTACTCTGTGCCTTCTGTGGACCAGTTTCCCTCTATCTGATGATCCTGCTCCACATGCTGATCCTGGAACATAAGCACTAGTATCCCTATTTTACGGATGAAAAGACTGAGGTTTGTCAAGGGGACCACAAAGCCAGATGTGGCTGTGTGAGGGAGGGAACCAGGTCAGTGTGACCCAAGTCTGTATTTTATTTTTTTACCTTTCACATATTATACTGTTTTGTGACTTGGCAGCCCTACCTGAGGGTTAACACTACATAAAATTGTGACAGATTTTAAGTTTCTGGTCCTTTTACTTCCTGGGATGAAGGCAGGGACAGAAAGAGAGACAGTGAAAGACTCCAAGATACAGCTCCCAGCTGATATGGAAATAGTGTCGAACGCTTTGGAACCTGGAATCCATTTACCTACAGAAGATGACAGTTGGAGTTTCAGACTAGGCCTCAATACATCTGACTCTGAAATACTTGAGGGACACTAATGTGTTCCAGCTACCCCCCAGCAGTCCCTCAAAACTCTGTAACTGCAAGAAAGGCATTTTGCCTGCTTACACAGATGCAGAGACCGGGGTTTGATCCCCAGCATGCCTTGCTGGCCAGGCCCCTGGGGCTCACTGAGATGACATTGAGATTGGACATGGTAGTGTGGACTTGTAATCCCAGTGCTTGGGAGGCTGAAAACAGGAGGATCACTACAAGTCCTGTCTGAGTAGTGAGACCCTGTAGACCCTGTACTAAAGGAAAAAAAAAATTCACTTTCACTCATGGTACCAGCAACTGCTCTGGTCTCAATGTCCCCACCTCGAAGCTGGACCCAAGAGTTTCTTCCAGGGGACAGGAGGGGCTGAGCATCTTTTTTCCAGGGACTCACCCCTTCTGGACCCCAGTTAATGCTCTTCATGGGAGACAGTGCCTGACACACAAGACGTTCTTCATAGATGTTGACAAAGAGAGAGAAGAGGGGGAGAGAGGTGAGAAAGAGGGTGACACAGCAGGCCCAGGAAAGGAGGTAGGAAACAGGAAGGGAGACAGGGATAGACAGACAGGCGGGGGAACAATGGCTTGTTTAAGGTACAGGTGTTTTGATGGGCCTGTGCTATACTTGGTCCCCACCTACATAATTTTATTTTATTTTATTTTTTTTTGGCTGACGGGTTTGTCTCAAAGATAAAGAGTTCTTCTATGGCTGGGGAGGCTGTCCTGGCTGCCCCCTAGAACAGCACAGCCCCATCCTGCCGGAAGCAGCCACCCAGGCCTTAGATGCGGGGCAGTGAAGGCTGCCGCTTATGTCTTGCAGATGGCTCCTTTCCATCCTGGGTATCCATGTGCCCTTTCCGGATGGAGGACAGGCATCGCTGGGTGTTACCATGGTGATGCTATGATGTCACTCGGGAGTAAATCAAATTGCAAATCTCACGGTTGAGCAGCTCTACTTCTGAAGGGCTGTCAGGAACCAAGCAAGAGTTGATGCAGAAGGGGGATGTGCGCAGCCCTGGACTCCAACCTCTTCTCCCCTTGCTTTGCCACCTGGGGCCAGTGGGGTGGGGGGGGGGCTCATCTGCTTGTTCATTGATTCATTCCAATGAGTTTTTGAGCATCTACCATGTGCCAGGAACCACGCTAGGTGACGCAGTTGTGGTCCCTGTGTGGTGTATGTATGCAGTTCACAGTCTGCTGGGAGGGAGAGACACACACACAGTAGACATGCGAGACACACAATAGACATGTGATTGCCACTTATGCTGTGCAGGAAAGGACTGGACGTGTATTAGTTTGCTAGAGCTACGGGTGCAAAGTACCACAGATCAGCGAGTTTAGGCAACAGAAACAGATGTTCTCACGATTCTGGAGGCTGGAAGTTCAAGATCAAGAGGTCACAGGGTTGCCGTCTTCGGGGGCCTCTCTCCTTGGCTTATTGATGGGCTCTCTTCGTTTGCTCACACGATCCTTCTGTGTGTGCGTGTGCGCGCGCGCATGCGCACATGATGTCCTAATTTTCTTCTACGGGCATCAGTCATGACCTCATTTTAACTTTATTACGTCTTTAAGATCCTGGCTCAAATGCAGTGACATTCTGAGGTCCTGAGGGTTAAGACTTTAATCTGAGAATTTGTAGGGACCCTAGCAGGAAGAAAGGAAGATGTATTAGAGGATCCACAGTTGTAGGTGGGAGAGGAGTAAAGGAAGATTTCTCTAGAGAAATGACACCTTGTAGAGGCTTGAAGGGCCAGGAGGCTTCCAGGAAGGACAAGGGCTGAGGGAGAAAGCTTCTAGGGAGAGAAACAGAAGTGTAAAAGCCGAGAGTAGGGATACTTTGGGAACTGAAAGGGACCCAGAGTGGCTAGAATAGAGAAAGGGGTAGAGTGTAAAGAGCCACCAGGTGCTAGGTAGTGCAGAACCTTGCTCATGGGTCTTTTAAAGCAGAAAACAACCAAATGAATTTATTTTAAAGGATGGCTCTTGACATGTAGCTCAGTGATAGGCACTTGCCTAGCATGTGCAAGGGTCTGCATTCAATCTGCAGCACTGCAAAGCAAATGAATTAATAAATAAGAGTGTTCTTTCTGTGCCTAAGAATGGATGCCCGTGGTAGAGGCTGCCATTGTAGCTCAGGTGTGGGGGCCTATACGATTTGCCTCCAGTTTTTAACCCATTCCTGGCCTTGGCCATGGATCCCCTCCCATGGGTGGAATACACTGTAGTCTACAGTTTGGCTGTAGGACTTGTTGTAGCTTATAGAATGCCAGTGGATGTGACACAAACAGAGGCTCTAGACTTACTTGCATAATTTGGCTGCCACTCTTCTATGCCTGCCACATGCCAGGGCAAGTATAGGCTCTGGGTACTGCTGGCCCAGAGAAGACTTGCAGAGAAGACCAGAACCTGCCCTATAACCTGAAGAACTGTCCCAGATGACCCACAAACCTACCTTGAGGAAAAACAAGTGTCTCTTGTGACAAGAAACTGGGATGCTTTTTATTTTTGAGTGGGAGAGTTGTTTTGTAGCATTATTTTAGCAATAGCTGACTCATCTATTAAGCAGGAGTGGAAGTTGGCTTGAACTAAGATGATAGCAACGGGACTGGAAAGGCGTAGGAAGATTTAAGATATATTTTATAGTTGTGTACATATAGGTGGCATTTAGACACTGGTGTGGATCCACTAGGAGCAGTATGAACTGAGAATAGAAAAGTAGATTTGATACATCAATTAAAGGCATTAATTTGTCAGTTGAAGGACTGTATCAACTAATGATTGGCTGGCATGTTAGTTTGCTTGGGCTGTTATACCAAAACACCAAAGCCTGGGTTACTTAAACAGCAAAAAGGTATTATCTTACAGTTCTCGGGGCTGGACATCCCAAATTGAGATGTTGGCAGGTTTGGTTTCTGGTGAGGCCTTTCTTCCTGGATTGCAGATGACTACCTCCTCTCTGTGTTCTCAAGTGGCTTCCCTATGCTCACCTTCCTGGTGGCTCAGTCTTCTTAGAAGGGCAGCAGTCATATTGGACTAGGGCCCCACCTCATGACCTCATCTTACCCTAATTGCTTCTGTATGGGCCCTATCTCCAAATACTGTCAACACGTGGATTAGGACCTCCATCCGCATGTGTTTTGGGTGGATGCAGTTCAGTCCACGACAGGTGACATCTCCAAGTGTCAGGTATCCTGTGTCAGAACACAGGTTGCAAGGCCTCTGAAATTGTAGAGGAGGAAGTCACACAACATCATCGCTGTGGCAATTTGTTCAAAACTAGTCTTAGTGGCCTCCCAGGTTCAAGAGGCCTGGGAGAAACTGATTCCAACTCTTGGTGGGAGGGGCAGCAAAGTCACACGAAGCCCAGGCCTGCATAATCCCTATTTACCCACAGGGCCTTGGCAGTGAGTTCCAGCTCCCTGGATCCTTGATTTCTTGCTCTTCTGAGACCTAGTTTCTTTGTTTCCATTGTTCCTTTGAGCCAGTGTGGATTTCTGCTGCCTGCAGTCAATGACCCATGACATTGTTTTGACCGAAGAAAACCGATGGGACACTCTGCCATAGTGGTGTGAAGAGGCTTCGACTCAGGAAAAACCCTCTCTTCAAACTGTTCTTGGTGGTGGTGAGGAGGAGGGGAGGAAGTCAGAAGGTGATCCCTAGGGACAACTTGGTGGCACTGTAAGGCTTTCTCCCTTACAGTGACTTGATTTTGTGAGCATAAGACAGATCATCTGCTCCCAGTTACCCAGAGGCCACTGCAGTAGTGGTAGGTTCTGGGCCTATGTTTGACAGTGTCAGAGGCTGCAAGGACACAGGAGCTTCATCAGGGGGAAGGTCACTGGCCAGGCCTTCTCATAGCAGTCAGCAGAGCAGTGGGCCCAGAAGCCACTTGCTGGCCAGGTGACCTTGGGTGAATTGCTCTGATGCTCTGTTTGTCAAATTGAGAGTAATGATGACCCTTAATGCAAAGGCTGTTGTGTTAATTTCCTAAGTAGTACAAGGCAGAGTTTTCGGGAATTTGGTTTACATGTTGCTGGTAGAATGTTAGATGATTTTAATTGGTACATGAATAAACATGTCTTAATAGCTGTGTTTATTTTTATGTATAGTAAGGTGAATTATAAGCCCACTTTAGCTGTGGGTTTTGTAGATATTATTATTTAGGGCAAGGCCACATTTTAATAGTCATAGGAGAGAAGACCATTAAGTAAATAATAGGACAGGGGGTGAATGGTAATCACCAAAGGCACACAGCGTAAGGGGCTCACAGAGGTGGAGACTCAGGAAGTGGATGTGGCTGGCAAGGTAGGTGAGGAGCAATGGACACAAGACCTGGCAAATCTGGGCCCACTGGGGTCTGAATTGGAAGTCTCTGTGGATGAAGAGCAGGTGGCAGAGGCTCCCATATGCTAGAGCCTTCCAGACTGGACTTCTGTCTCCTTCCTGATGCTATAAATATTATACCTTGGGAAAAGGAACTCTTGTCCCTGACCCCCAGGGACCAGTGGCTGTGGCTACAGGGAGTAGAGAGGATGGGCTTATCTGTATGTCCTCTGCCTCTGGGGTAGTGGCAGGGACTCTGGGTTTGGAAGAAGGCAAGGCTGGAGTATAATTCAAGCTTGGATAAGTGCCTTTCCCACTGAGGGCCTCATCTGAAAAATGGGAGCCATTTGAGTTTGATGAATGTATTTCTCACTTAATTCCCAAAAAGATTTGGAATGGTAGCCGGTAGGGACTGGAATGGCCTTGTAGGCTCATGCAGCCATGAGAGGCAGAGCAGTGTCGCCCACCATGGTGCCCAGCATCACGTCTATAAATATGCATTTTCCTTACATGGCTAATTCAAGGTCTCATTAAATCCCCAGCCTTCATTTGTCTCTCTGTAGGAGGGAGCAGAGGGAATGACCTTAAGAAGGCTGGATGGGATCCTCTTCAAGAGTCCTCCCTGTTCAAACACAGCTTCTTTCCACATTGTTCTGGAGGGTTCCCCCAGGGTCTTCATCTGTGTGATTTCCCCCATCTCACTTTCTTTACTCTGAACAACTCTGGGTGGTGGAATCTTCCATTCTCCTTCCTCCCACCTGTCTATGGGGTGGAGGATTTAGATCAGAGACCTGTACTGGAATCCCAACCCTGCCACTGGGGACCTCATCTGTACAAGCCTCTGTTTCTCCATCTATAAATGAGAATAACAATAATGGCTTCTTGGGCTGGCTAGATAGCTCAGTGGATTAAAGCATCTGGTTTGGCAGAGCCCAGGGACCAGGGTTCGATCCCTGGTGTGCTATGCTGTCCCTGTTCCCAGGGCTTGCAGAGGCAACTGGGCATGGTGGTACATGCCTGCAATCCCAGCACTTGGGAGGCTGAAAAACAGGAAGAATTGCTGAGTCCGATCTGTGTAGTGAGACCCTGTAGAACCTGTACTAGATACATTTTTTTAAAAAGGCTCCTTATGGGTTATTGAGTGTAGTAAGTGAGGCCGGAGAGAGAATCCAACAGGATGCCCATCACCAGTAGGTGGTCCCGCCACACTTACCTTTTCCCTGCCCTCAGGAGGTTGGTGGCTTCTGCTCTGCAATCACATTCTCTAACCTCGCCTCACACTCCGTGACAATTCCAGCACCCGAACATATCTCTGTCTGTGTCTCTTTTCCTGCGGTGGGTCCTGCAGGAGATGGATGAGGCCAGAAACCTGCCATGTGTGTCCAGGGCTCCTGGCTGACAGTGGCACTGGAGCAAGGGGCAGCTGCCTGGGGAAGGGCCTTGGCACTGGCCAGTGAACACAATTAGCGCCGACAAGGCCCCATGTTCCTCTCCATATGGGCCTTGTTTCCTCTCAACGAGCATTGATGAACAAGGTGGGGCAGGTCGGGATGGAGTTATGGGTCATTCAGATTCATGACAATGACAGATATCACCTCTTGATGGTTATTCTAAGAGCTTTATGTGCAGCTGCAGATACAGGTCCTTCCTGCTCGGTGTGGCAGTCCTGTGGCAGCTGATCGGGTGACACCCAGGTCTGCAGCTGCAGAGTAGCTGGGCTGGGGTCCAAACTGGACACACGGATGCACGAGTGAATCAGGTGTGGGACCAACAATAATGGCAGGGCGGAGGGAATCTCAGGGCACAGAGACGGGAGACGATCTGACTGGGGAGGCCCAGGATGACTGCACGGCGGGGCGGCTCGGGCAGGGGCCTAGGGATGGGTAGCATCTTGCTGGACACTGAGGGGAAAGGGCATTTTAGGTCAAGAGAACTTGTGAGGGATACCACGGAAGTAGAGAAGCATGGAACACATTGGGGGAAGACCGTGGCTTAGCGCAGGTGTGTCGTGGATTGGACTCCATCTCTTAACTCCTGTGTTAGAAGTCCTAACATCGGATATCTCAGAATTTCACTTTATTTGGAAAGAGCAACCCTGCAGATGCAGCTAGTTCGGGTGAGGTCCTACCGAGCAAGGCGGGCCTCTAACCCATTGTGATTCCTTAAAGAGAGGGGAGACTAGAAGTCTGACAAGGTGGCACACATCTGTAATCCTAGCCTCTAGGAGGCTGAGGCAGGAGGAGCACAAATTTGAGCCCAGCCCAAGTAGCTTAGTGACTTAATAAAACTGTGTCACACACACAACAACAACAACAAAAACAAACAGCTAGGGATGTAGCTCAGTGGGAGGGCCCTGGGCTCAACGGGAAGGAAGAAAAGTCAAGTACCAGGACTGGTGCACAGGGACAATGCCACGCGAAGGCTGCAGTCTGCTGCCACAGCCAAGGAACCATGTCAAGGCTTGTGGCACTTTCCTAGGACCTCAGAGCGAGTGTGGCCTGGGACTCCTCGTCTGCCTCCAGGAACTGTGAGACCATGCGTTCTGACACTGAAGCCACTCCCTCTGTGGCTCTCTGTGAGGGCAGCCCTTGCAAACTGATGCGGAGTATCCATGAGGCCTGTGAAGTCTGTGTTGGCAGATGGCTTTGAGGGACAAGCGCTATTTTGTTCCTAGGAACAAAATACTTTCATAGTTTTAGCCTCAAGAAGATCCCTGTCATGAAGAGAAATAGGTAAGCGAATGGCTAACTAGCTCAAGAAAAACCAGCGCCTTTGGGCTCTAGGGCCAGGTTCATGATTATGTAGATGAGGGTGACCTCCTGACAAACATGGTGAATACATAAATTTTAAAAAGTGATTACAGTAAAATCTACAGTGCCCTTAATCCTCTCAAACTTCTCTTCCTTGCTCAGAACACACTTAAACCATTGTCTTTGCCACTTTTGGAAGAAGTTCTAGAAGTTTCCTTTCCGTGTCTTTAGTCCCATGTTTGTGGCTGCCTTCATGTCCTGAATCAATTCATAACCTTGGCTTTTCTTGGTCATTTTGACTTTGGGAAACAGCCAGAAGTTGCACAGTGCCAGAGCCGTGAGCAGGTGGAGGAGGACTTACCATGATGCTTTTACCAGCCTGCCTTTCTGTTGATGGTACTTGGTGGCGGCACTCACTATTTTTTTTTTTTTTTTTTTTTTTTTGGCGGAACTGGGCATTGAACTCATCGCTATATTTTTTTTGACAGCTCTTAGGCAAGAAAGTATCATTATAAGCATTAAAAGAGGCAATTTAAGTTTCCTTAACTGAGAAGGTTGTAGGAGAAGAAAACGGGGCAGGAGTCCTACAGTGTGTCCAGGACAATACTAGGTACTCTGTGATTTAATTTCATCTACACTGCTGTCTTAGATGGAAGATCTTATTATCTTCATTTCTCAGAGGGAGAGTTTAGGTCACGTAGCCAACAACCCACTAAGGGGAAGCAGGACAGAGGACACTGGAACCCTGTGGGAAAGGTGACCAAATCTAGGCCATAATTGGAGGAAGGGAATGAGCCCAAGACCAGGAGGGTGGCGAGCAGCTCTGCTTATAGAATTCTGACCAAGTGAGACAACACCTCCTTATTGTTCAAGCTACTTTTAGTCAGGCCGTCTGGTATTTGTAACCCAGAACATCGTAACAGGATCCGTGGTTTAAAACAAGCTGGGTCCTTAGGTACAGGATGCATTGCAATGCAGCAAGGCAAGAGGAGCCAATAAACAGTAACCTTGTTTCTCCGCCCACGTGGGGAGCCAATCGAGGAAGGCAGATGGAGCCCCACAGTATCACCTTTCCTAAAGATAAAGCTGCCGTGGGACAGAATGGCCCTGTCTGTAGGAAGTGGGTTGCCTTATGTCATACTCAGAATAGGCAGCGTGCCCACCCTGTGTAGGCAGCGCGGGGGTGCTGCAGGGACTGGAAGAGCCAAGCAGAGCTTGGATCCAGCGGGCAGCTCACTCCCAAGGGACAGTGGGGAGGAAGGGCTGGGTCACTGCTGCCCAGGTACTTGTCCTGGCTACTGAGGGAAGTGGAGTGCTCTGTGGGGAGGTGAAGTGGGCTCATGGGAAGCCATCATGGCTAAAGAGAGTGCTGCTCTGCTGGGGCTGGAGGTCCTTGGGGACAGAGACTACATTTTCTCCTGATGACTAAAATAGAAGAAAGGGAAAAGAAAGTCAGAAAGGAATAATTATATAGTATGAACTAATTTTTCTTGAAAATGGTAAAAAGCCATGTGTATATGTTTGGGCAAACAGGCAAGCATGGGGAGTCTGGAAAAGGGAGGAAGACAAAGGGTGTTGAAGAGGCGGGCAGCAGAGTGTGAGGTTCCTTCTCACTAGGAATCACTGGTCCTATGCAGAAGCTCAGGCCACCTTCAGGGATCCCTATGCAAAATGAGGTAGGTCATGGATTTAGGGTGATTGGAGCTGGATCGTGCAGACTGGGGGAGGGACCCTGAAGAACTTGGAGGGTGTTCCCAGAGGAGGAGGGTGCTCACACAGGTGGGGAGTGCAGAGCAGGGGTTCTCAGCACGGTCTCCAGGGCACCCGGGTCCACCTCGCCTGCTCTACCTCATGTTTGCTGAGTCAGGAACTTGTGGGCTGTTTTCACAGCCCTCCTGGGATCCCTGTGCTTACACAAATCCTGGAACCACTGAGACAGAGATGTGCCTTAGAGTCAGAGCCCTTTGGGGTAAACACTGGTTCTGGTTCTACAATTCTGTTGTCTGAGAGCCTCAAATTCTTCAGGAGGAGACAGAAATAATCGTCCCATCTTACCTAATGATTGTTACTAGCCAAATCCAGGCATCATTCGTGTGTGTGTGTGTGTGTGTGTGTGTGTGTGTGTCTGAATGGTCGTGGGGACTGAACTCAGGATCTTCGCACTGAGCTATCTCTCTAGCCATTTTCTGAAATGGAAATTTTATTTTGAGACAGGGTCTCAGTGAGTTGTTAGATTGTCCAGGCTGGACTTGAGCTAGCTTTCTTCCGGCTTCGGCCTCCCAGGGTGCTGAGATGATAGCTACGTGCCCTGACATGGGGCTCCTCAATACTATTCTTCATCCTGGGGCCCAAGTTGAGATGTCATGACCTCTGTCCTCAGGAGGTGGCAGTCAATGGGCTATAGTAAGAACCTCGGTGCATTTAGCACTATGCAGGATATGTTACAGTGTCACCTTTTGTAGCAGGATCAGTCAGGATCACCATTTTCACATGAGGTTCAATGATGATCAGAAATGTTCATGGTCCCGAGTGTGGCAGCTGAGAGCCAGACGGGTTGTGGAACTCCACAGCCCACGGGAGAAAATCCTCTTGTGGGCGAGCAGCTGCTGAGTGAGCCCAGTGCGCAGGCACGCTTCCTGCACAAGAGCGCCGGCACCACGAGAGGAGCTCCCCGGAAGGGGTGCGGTGGGGTGAGCCGCTATCAGGGCGGCGCCCTTGGCTGCTTATGTGCAGTGGTCAACTTCCCTACAATTTCATACTTCCCATTTCTAAAGGCTAACATTTTCAAACCTTGAAAGCTTTGGGCTCAAGGTCATTGTCTGAATTGTAGACCAACAACGAACGGGAAAATAAGAACATTCCGCAATGAGCTGAGCCTTGGAGAACATCCCTGAGCACAGCTGCCACGTTCTGGGACTAAGGACCCAAAAGGGTCCTCAGGCCAAAGCGTGGCCACCCCATGGAAGTGTTCCATGTGTTTAAACTGTGGTTGGTCTGTTTGTCCTCTCCTGACCTCCCCTGGTATTTCTTGAGTCCCTTCATGACTACTTTGCCTCTCCGGATGGAGGCAGCCAGCTGCTGCCGGCCTCAGTCAGCTGTTTTTGGCTTCCACTTTCCGGCTGGAGACACCTGGCAGAGATTGGAA
>NDGM010971640.1:0-10167 GCA_002564305.1 Octomys mimax
CCAGCGCAGAGTAGCCGGAAGCGCTCCCACACACTCACTGGACCTGGGCTAGGACTGGGTCCAGCAGGATGCACTGTTTCAAAAGGTGAAGTTATAATTTTATGAGATGTATTTTCTAAAATAAATAACATTGCCTTACAGTCTTGTCCTAGTGATTTCTTCAGTGGAAGTTTTGTGGTGGAAAGCTAGGAAGTTTGATCTGCGGTGCTCTTGCTTTAGTAGAGGAAAGGAAAGTACAAGTTTGACCGATCAGACAGTTCCTGGTACAGGAAAGCTGGATTAATCATCTGGGACAATTAAGGCTTCCAAGTTCTGATCTGGCTTCTGAAGTTGACTCTCTTTCCCAATTCAGAACATCTGAGCTACAGTGTAGACACCGATATGCAGGATGCTAAGGAAGCCGAATGTTTCCCAGAGTCTCTGCCCCCATTTATTATTATATTTAATGTATTTAGTACAGGATCTGCAGGGTCTCACTACACAGATCAGACTCACTAGGGATCCTCTTGTTTTTTTAGCCTCCCAACTGCTGGGATTACAGGTGTGTGTCACCATGTTCAGTCTCATTCCTCATCTCAGTGCACCCCTTAAGTGGGCTGGCATGGCAGGCCATGAATTGAACTGTTGGCCCCTGAACCTACCTAATCAGACACTTTAATTCACTGAGCTATCTGGCCATCCCTTATTCATTATTTTTGAGGCCAGCATGAAGCAGAATAAATTGTTCCTAGAATCTTACTGTAAAATTGCCAACAAATTTCCCTAGAATAACAGTGGTCTAAACATTGGAAGTAGAAGTTGATAGTTTCGACAAGGCTTTGTATAATGGCTTAGGAAACAAGTCTACTTAGAACATATTTTTGATATCAAAAAGAAAAATTAGTCTCAATTTCAAACTGCATTTTTGAATGGCAAAGTGACTTTTCTAGTGTCACCTATTGATACTCAAATACAATTTATTCAAAGCAAAAAGTCATTTTCTCTGTAAAAGAAAGTGGGTCAAATTAATTGTGTTTACTGCAATTTTAGAAAGTAACAAAAGGTAAGTAAACACTATCAGGCAATGCCTTCCAGCAAAGAAACACCAGTTTTATTTCCACTGTATGATGAAGTCTAAAGGAAATCTCATGACCAGTCTGGTAGATGATACATTAGTTAACTTTCCAGAATTATGAAGAAACACCTAAACCAACAACTTGGAACAACAGAAGGTCAATTTTCACCAGTTTCCAGGGACTTATTCCCTGGAAGGCTGGATCCTTTGCTCTGGGACCCATATTCAAACGCACTACAGTTGTTACCCATGGCAAAGCTCATGGCAGTTGACAGCCAAGGAGAGGGACCAGAAGGGGCTGTCTCCCACGATCCCCTTCAAGGGCCTGTCCCCAGCAACAGAACTCCCATCCCCAAGGCCCAGCATCCTGTAGTTTCCATGACCTTCCAGTGGCACCAAGCTTTCAGCCTATAGTCTTTTGGTGGATGCTTATCTAAATTATAGCAGATGGTAAATGAATCAAAATTCTGTCAAACCCCATGGCAAAAGTCCTTCTTATTAAATGGGCTTGGGAACACTGTGGTTTAAAGCATGTTTTCTGAAAAGAAAATATATTAAGCCTATGAAGCAAGATTTCCCCCAGCACCAGTTTTACTAAAATTTTCCAGCAGCTCTCAAACATTGAAACCATAACTGCTGTGTGGGAGAAGATGTAAGCAAGCAAAGAGAGTCTTCCAACAAACAGATTCGGAGGAAGTGTTTCTCTCCCACGGAGAAGCCCTCTGTCCTCGCTCTCCCTCCTGCCTGTCTGCCCTTGCCAGACCTGCAGGCAAGGTCCCTGGGAGTTTCTGTCTCCCCCCCCAAAGTGTGGCAACACAGGAGCGCCCTGCAGACTGCCTGATGAGGTCCCCCACTGTGCCCAGCAGCTTTTACAGCTGTGTGAGCCACAGAGGTGCAGCTATGTGGCCAGTATTACCTGAGATGTTTGTGTTGCTATTTAGTTATATTATTAAAAAGGAAAAAAAGTGAACTCTGGGCCCTGCACCATAGTATAGAGTCTCACACAAAGGCACATTTTTATTTATAAATTTCCTGTCTCCAATTAACATTACAGTAGAGGCCAAGAGAAAAGGAAATGGCAGAAGGCAATACATTTCTTGGGGCTGAATTTGAATGCTTTTTTTTTTCTTGGTACCTGTGTGCAGTGCATGAAGTTTACATTCATCTTAGAAAATAGGTGCATGTACAGAACACAAGGTGATTCTTTTCTTAATCCCTCCCCTTCCTCTCCCTTCCCTCCCTTGTCTCTAAATGCCACTTTCCCAGTTTTCATTCTTATTATTTTTATTCATATTGACCAGAGTTAATGTTTACATTCATTATGCATATTTGCTATATGCACATGACACATATTATATCTTTTGACCTCCTCTCTCATCCCCCCTGCCCTATCTGTTGGTCTCCTGGGCCCCTCCACATTTATAGACTATCTCTCTGTTTCTTTTCATCTGTATTTTGCTCTTGTACTTTTTTCTTCACCAAAAATAACAGATAACATGCATTGTTTAAGTTTGAATATCTGATGTATTTAACTTAACATTATAGTTTCCAAATGTATCCATTGTCCCACAAAGATCTCAAATTTATCTTTCTTCAGAGCTGAATAGTATTCCACTATTTAGAGACACTACCTTCTTTCCATTGATCTGTCATTGGGCATACAGTGTGCTTTTAGTTGTGCTGCTATAAACATAGATATCTGTGAATTGCTGTCATATGGCTACAGGGAAATCAAACTCCCAAAGATACCAGGGCCAAAGTCATGTTTGAAAATTTAATTTTAGGAACGAGGGAGGTTAAGAGCAGAGCATATTTATTGGGGAAAGAAAGCGTCTGTCTGAGAGAGCGATAAAAGTGGACCCAAGTAGGTTGCCCCTAAATCTGTCTTTTCCAGGGATTTTTATGGAGCAAAACCACGTGGCGAGGTGGGTCTAAGGTAGACACATGGGAACTCATTTAGGTGGGCATGAAATGGGACAAAACTATGGTCAGACAGCAAGATTTCAGGCACAATTGCTCGGGTAAAATTAAGTCCAGGACTGAATGGGAAAGTGAGTAACGAAGCAAGTGGGCATGAATGCAGAACAAGGCATTGTCCTCACAGGGAGTTGGGGCAGTGACTCTCTCTGGCTTTAAGGTGATTGACAGTTATTTAGAATATCATCCCTGATGCACAGACCTCAGAACGAAAGAGTGAACAAATGCAGCCACATACTTCTATAGGAATGGGGTGTCTGTCTCTCTCTAAATTGCAAAGTCTTCTTATCTTCCATATTGTCTCCTTGAGAGCCAGGCCCTGCACAGATTGCCTACAACATTTCTGTGTAATTTAGCTGCCTGCAACAGTATGATGTCTTTAACTCTTTAGGGAAGCTGTCTAGAAGGTGAATAGCTGAGTTAAATGGACTTTCTCACTTTAGTTCTCTGAGAAGTCTCTATATTTATTTCTGGAATGACTGCGCTCATCTCTATTTCCACCAACAGTATAAAAGTGTCCCTTTTTTGCTCCACACATACCCACACTTGTCAATATTTGATATCTCAGTGATTGCCACTGAATTTAAAATTTGGGGTGTATTTTCTTGGGAGTGGTATTGCGTTTGTCAGAAGTACAGGTAACTGAACATACCCCGCTGGAGTCCCTGCTACACTGGCAGGCAATGTGTTTCTGGCTGTTGATTCACCAGCAGTATGGCGTCCACTTGGAAGACCCTTCTTGACCTGGCCTCAGATGCAAGGAAGCCTGTTAGAATACCCCAAGTGAGAGCCCTAGAACAATCTCTAGTCGAGGTCCCTCCAAAATTCTCTGCTATAAGTGCTGTCTGGTCTTCCTGACACTGCCACCTGCCGTGCAAGGTAGAACTTGAACTAAAGAAGTCAAATGTCCTCTCCTGCCCAGATGTCATGTTGAACGAAGCATAGAAACATAAATTCCATGATCGTCAAAGGTACCAATTGATATTTGTGAAAAATCTCAATGTTAACTGTTTAAGAGAGTGGAAAAGCCCACCAAACTTGCTAATAGCATAAATTTGCTATAATAAACTCACATCATTCACCCAACTGTACATTGGTAGAAATAAAAGCAATAATCTGTACTTGCTATTTAAGTCCACTATAAGAAGGTTGAGTGTGAAACTGTCATCCCCATCAAGATGTTATAAAAATTATTAAGAATTCCTCCAGCAGGGCCAAGTCATTCTAATGCTGTATCAGTTTTTAGAAGCATTCTTTGGTGGGGTGAACACAAAAAAAAAACCAAAGTCCATATTGAATACCATAATTGGGAATATTAAATGAATTCTTTATGCTAACTGCTGCAGTACTATCAAAAGGGATAAAACAAGGGCAAGGTGAAGTTAGAAGTGGGATGTGTCCAGCAACCCCTCCTCCATATTTCCAGAGAATTAAATATTGTACTCATTCAACCGTTGTTTTGATTACTTTTACCGTGACTGAGACAAAATACCCAAAATTCAAAGTTAAAGCAGCTAAGATTGATTTAGCTCAATGTTAATAGAGGTTTCAATTCAGAGTTGACTCATGCTAAGGCAGGGAGGCTTGGCAGAGGGGCATTCCAAAGAAGAAACAGTTCATGGCAAAGCAGGGCAGGCAGAAGGAAGCAAGCAGCAAGCAAGTAAACAAGCAGCAGGAACAAGCAGCCACTACTTTCTGTCTCTCATATCTTGTTCTGGCTACTGCCGTAGGGTGGGAAGCTCTCACAGCCCTGACCCTAGCATTCCACTGTGAGTCGGTCCCAGCAACACACACCCCAGATTTGGCCCATCAGAAAAGCCCCACCTATGACCACGCTAGTGTTTGGGGGAACATCTAGACACAGCCACAATAGCAGTATTTATTATGTGCAAGGAAAGGTTGCTGCCCTAACAGATGCAGTGAAAGACATTCATATTAACAGTCTCGTTCTCATCCTTTGTAGCAGGTGGCAGCCCATTGACAGCTGGTACGCAGGAAAGCGTGCTCGAAAGTTACATGTTCCAGGAAGCCATTGAAGTTAAGGCATTTTAAAGAAATTATGCACTTCTAATATTATATTCATTTTCTAAATTGATTTTACACAGCACCTGATTAACCTTAGGAAATATTAATTTCCCTCTGCATTAATAAATTTTAGATGAAGAGCGATTTCTATTAGCAACCGACATTTCCAAATGCAAACCCAGCTGCAAACGAGGGTTTCTAAGTGAGTGTGCTCCGACGTTGTATCAATATTTGTAATCCAGTCATCTGAGAACACAAAATTCATGACAGGGAAGCAGGTGAGAAAGTGTTTTCTCAGTGTTCATGCCAGATAGAAGATCATAATAAAATAATCATGGGAAATTATTTCATTTCAAGCTGTACCAAAAAAAAAAAAAAACCTGTCCCAGGAATACAGAAATACACTTGCAAGGACACATTGGGAATTGCTACTCAGAGTCTGAGTTTGACCTTTATGAATTATATATTAGCTCTGTTTTGAATTAAGCTATTACCACCTCATTGTTATTTTAGCAGCTACCAAATGAGTAAAGCAGTGTTTAGCATCACTGAAAATGTTGTTTTAAAAGTTCATTTCCAAGAGTGTTCTGATAGCTGTGTTTCTAGAATTATCTCATCCATGTAACTACAAAAAAAATATATTGAGATTGGAAAAATGTGGATAACTGCTGTGATAATTTGATAAATATGAATATATGGTAGGCATAATTATACTTCTTATACATAATTTTTATGCTGAAAGATTATCAGCATTGGTTTCTTCTGAATGTAGTTATACTGTGCATCCTCTATTTTAAAAATATTCAGATATAAATACAAATAAATATTAGCCCATATCATCTAAATTATACAAATTAAATTATCTGGTTATCTGATATATCCTAGTACTTTCTGTAAAATATATATATATATATGCCATGTAACTCTAATACTCTAGAAAATTTGTAACTTGATAGCATCATGGAATTAAAATCATTTTATAATATATCCAAAAAAGTCCTGGGCCAGCGAGATAGCTCAGGGGACTAAAGCGCCTACTTAGGCAAGTGTGGGGACCATGGTTTGATCCCTGACACCACATGCCATACCAGCCCCACCCCCATGGCAGGCTATGCCAGGGTCCTGGCATCGTTGTGCATGCCTGTAATCCCAGCTGTGGGGAGGCTGAAAGCAGCAGGATCACCACAAGTCTGAGCTGCATAGTGAGACACTGCAACAACCAAATACATTTAAAAAAAAGTCCTGGGATCTGAAGATACTGTTTTGACCCTGGCAGATGTGAGCTTTCTAAGTCCTTCTAGAAAATGAAAGGATAGCTCAGCTAGGTCACTAATCCTGACACCACTTAAGCAGATAACAGTCACAGGTAATTAAGTACACCTAATTGTACCTGGATGTGGAATATCTTCTTTACTTAGGTGATCAGTTTTAAGTTTACAGAACTGGATGTGCTAACCATGAGAATCTCCTCCTTGTGGAATCACATTTTTAGCAAAGGCAGTTTCTCAAAGCATTTTAAAGTCTTGCACCTATTTGTTTTAAACTCAAAAATTATTTTCCTCTACTGCTTTGAAATAGTTTCCTAATTGCAAATATCTAATGACAACTCTTATGCGTAAATGGACTTTATTAAAGATTACCAAATTCATAATTTCAACTCCTTTGTTACAAATCATTTGAAGACAAGAAAGGAATGAGCTACTTTTCTGGTCAGGCTAGGAATGACCACAGGTGCTTGAGCTGAATTAAAGTAGCTTTTAAGGCAGGTCACCCTCAGACTCTAACTGTCTTGTATGATAAGTTGAGATATGCAGATTTTTTTTTGACTAATGACCTCTTCTAATTGCAAATCATATGATGAAAAATAAAAGGCACACACTGATTACCCTTCAGCTCCCTATCCACTTCTCTGAGTTTTTCTGAAATGCCTGTAATTGTTATGAAAGTCATAGATTTTAATTTACAGGTGTCCTTTAGGTTAGTCTTGCAAGGCTGATGTTTGTGCCAAAGATCATAGGCTCAACCCCACATTAATTTATACACCCAAAGAAGAATCTAATTTAAATATTTAATACAGTGAACGTATCTTTCAAACTGACAATAATTATGAAGCACATACTACTTATGTTTTTGGAAGTGGAATATAGCTATAAAAAATAAGCAATGTTCTCAGCAACCCCTTTGGGAAACTTATGGATCCTTGGTCTACTACAGCCTCAGCCTTAAGATTTGAATTCCTGGTCCACTACCTCATGGTCCAGTAATTATCTTGTCACATTCTTTGGAACTTTGAATATCTGTGTGGAGTAGTCCATTCTGTCAAACAACCTAAATCTTCCTTATCAGCCTCCTTACCCATCTTAGCCACTGCCTCTTAGCTATTTAATTCTAATTTCCAGGTCATTGCCTGGACCTTAGCACAACTGTTAATTTCAACTACTCCATAATTTTTGCTATCCATTCTCTCCAGTTCTCTAAATAAACCATAACAGAATACTTTTCCCCTCCATTAGACTTGCTCAGTAAAATGCCAAAGCAGTTCAAGCGCAGTTTTTGAAGACTTCCACATTTCACATCTTGCTGGGGTTCAGAAAACCACAAACCTGTGCGGACCGTGCTCAAGGCCAGATTCATCACCCTTAACCACAAGGTCAACCCTGGTGCCACAACTTTGCGTCACCCCACTGTCCCTGTGCCCTCCTTTCTTCCATTTATCCTCCTCCCCTTTAGTTTCCAGTTCAACCAAATGCTAATGTATTTACTACTATTTTTTTTCAGTAGCGATAACCTTTGCCTCTGCTTCCTCCTACCTTACCTTTTGAAACCTATTCTCAGAGGGCTTTCATCCCTGGCAGAGCAGCCCTGGTCTGGTCCTCAGCAACTGGCATGGTGTCAAAGGCAGTGCAGGAATTTTCAGTGTTTCTCTTGCATCATCAGCTGTTTTTGACCCTGACTCTATCTTGTTTCCTGCAATATTCCTTGGTGTCTTCCGGTCTCTGTCTCTGTCCACCTGTGTCTGTGTCTATGTTGGTCTCTGTGTCTCTCTCTGTGTCTCTGTCTGTCTGTCTCCCCCCCCTCCCCCTCCCCCTCCCCCTCCTCCTCCCCTCCCCCCTCCCTCCCTCTCCCCCATCAATTCTCCCACCAAATGTACTCCTACTTCATTTTTCATTTCCTCACCTCCCGACAGTGAACAGCCCCAGCTTTCAATCTGCGTTTTCTCTTCTGTCCCTTCTACACCTGCTCATTAGCAGGACTCAGCTAGGATCATCCTCTGTCTGCTTCTGACTCATGTTACTGCTGGCTCTGCCCTATCCACAGAGCTTTAGACCTCATTCGCAGCTGCTTGTTCACGGGCATTACAGTCTAATAAGCATCTCAAACTCTTTGTTTCTAAAACCAAACTGCTATTGAAAATAAATCTTCCTCCCATAGGCTTCCCTATCTCAGTAAATGTTAGCTTTATTTACCTATTTTTTCAGGCCCTAAGCCTGAGCTTTATCTGTCTCTTTCTCTCGTCCCTCACATCCAAAATTCAACTTAGCATCAAAGGCTGTGCCATCAATATATATTCAGAATCCAATCACCTCTGCTTATCTCCACTATTTTCACATCTGGCCCATTAATAGCATGGATTGAGGCAATAATTTTCCAATTGATCTTCCTCATTTCATGCCTACCAGGTCCACTGCAGTCTCTTTTCAGCTCCACAGCCAGAGCAATGCACTGAAATGAGATGTTTTTATCCCATTCCCTATAAAAGCCAAAGGCTTTACAAGTGGAATTATTTATAAATTATTTTTGTTTTTAGATGACAGGGGCAAGGCATATTTAATAGAAGTATTTCCAAGCGGGGAAAAATCTTTCTATTCTTCTCTCCCCCTCACATTGTTGTCCAGAGTTGGGACTGCTTGGACAGGACCTTAGAATAAGGAGGATTTCAACTGTGTTTACAGCTTTGCTTTTCTCTTTTATTTTGTGAACTCTTTTATTATGGCAAACAAAGAAACTTGCTTCTTGTTACAGCTAGTTGGAGTGTTCTTATGAAAACTTCCTGTGGCAAAGCTCCAGCTCCCTCTAAATTTTTATAACCCATGTAACTAATTCACTCAACTTGAAAATACCCACGAATATCTTCAGACACTCTCTGATTTGAGCAAGAAGCCATGACCAAGTAGTCACCTGTCTGCGCTGGCTCCATTATTAAAACCATCTATATGGAATTTAGAAGGCTACCTAATTTCTGAATCTTTTCTTTAAAGTATGTTTTGTGTGTGTGCCTCTTGCCCCCAAAGTTATTATTGATAACTTGGTCCGTATACTCAAGGAAAAATAATTAGAAAATTGTGACCCACTTAATAGTGACTCCGTGTGTAAATTTCTTTTATCACCAGCGTTGAGGGAAATTTTAAAACTTGTTTGGCCTTTTGATAATTGATTTTACTCTGGCCCTCAAAGATTTAAGATGGCTTCTCAGACCAAATCATCTAATGTATATTTATTCCAACGTTAGGCAAAATTTTACAGCTCAAATATTTCAGTGATAATTGGCATCGGATGCCAATACATGAACTCCTTTTACTGTACAAGACTTATATAGAGACATATTATAGAGTCATATATCATTTATATGCCTATAAGATTAAAGATTTAAAAGTTACTAATGCAAAACAGGCTATAGACCCAGGATTCTTTACCAGTCAGTAATGCTGTTGATAATGTTCACAGAGATTGTACTCACTTTTCTCTTAACCTAACTGTAAGTGCTTTGTTAAAAATAATGGATAAATAAGTAAAAAGCTCAGTTGTAGATATTTATTGGTGCTGACTAGCCTTATTCGTTTATAACATCACTGTTGAAAATTCAACTCTCAGACTAGCTGACTGGTGTGTGTGTGTGTGTGTGTGTGTGTGTGTGTGTAAAATGTGTGTGGGTATAAAATGGTAGTTAAATATTTCCCACTGGAAATTATCACTTTACATCTCCTGACTGACTTCTCTGACTATCCCAGAGGCTGTACTTGCCATTTCAAAGCAGTGTTCAGGGGCTGGGAAGATGGCTCAGTGGAATAAGCACTTCCCTGGCAAACACAAGGGCCTGAATTCAATACCCA
>NDGM010971647.1:0-11368 GCA_002564305.1 Octomys mimax
TGAACCCAGGCCCTTGCACTTGCCAGGGAAGCACTTATTCTACTGAGCTATCTCCCCAGCCCCTGAAGCTCTTATCTTTAATAAATTCTTAGTGTAGTTTTTAAAAGCTAACTCATAACCCTATCTAGATCTCACATTAATCAGCAGAGGAGCTGTTCTTTGTTGGGTTTGAATTTGCAGGCACAGCTTACTGCACTCGGGCCAAAGAGCAGAACCAGGACTTGGGACAGGGTGAGACAACGCGATCCATTCACCAGCAATGTCCAGTTTGCTCTACAGCTTCACCACAACCAGCCTGAATGTGCCCCTGACAAATCACATGTGGCAGTGTGGTATGTTTGAGGTACTGAAAGGGAAAATACACCCACGCATGCATATACTGTTCCATAAAGAATATTAAATATACCAATCGAAATAGCAAATGGGAATGTAACCTCAACTAGCAGCTATAGTGAATTATTTTGCTAAAAATAAATGATCAAAATGCACCAGATCTCTTTAATTTATATCCTGCTTCTAACTCTTCCAGTTAGTAAGTACTGTTGCCAAGTATGCCATGGTGATAGGCACCAGCCCAAACACTTGGGAAGAAAATGGTGTGTGTGTGTGTGTGTGTGTGTGTGTGTGTGTGTGTCCTATTTCCTTTCTTCCTACATCTTTTCTGGCTAGTGCTCATCTGTAAGTCATGTGAATTAAGGTCTTAGCAACACTCAGAAAGAAAAATGCATATGAAATAGCAGGACACTCTGGGAACAAAGTCCTGGCATGGAATCTACAAGATGAACATTTAGAGATAAAACTAATGTTAAAAAAAGACTTTCTAATTGTATTATCAATGTGCTTTGATCTAGATAGGCAAGAATCTGCTTTCTATGTTCTGGTAAACTAAAGCAGAAATGATGAGGTGTCATTGATGTAGGAGGAAGCTGATTTCAGAATTTCAAAAACACATGAACAAAAGCAGCTTTTCCTGTGTACCTTTTCTGTTCATTTTTAAGAATAGTAATTTTTAAAAAACCTCAGAAAATCAAGTTAATGAGATTAATTTTTCTTTTAAAGCTTGTTCAGCTGAAGACAGTCGTTAGCCACACTCTACACCACAGATTTTAGCTCAGGCCGGGCCAGTTGCTCATTAGAAAGGACACCAGACAGAAGCTCACATCTGGATTAGTGTATCTCAAAGGGAAACTCAATTAGCAGCAATTACTTGTATTTTTTGAATAGCCTATTACTTACCTTAAAATTAAACAAATAACCACATGGCAGGAAGCCTAGGATCCAATTTATCTATGCCTAGATGAGACCCTGAATAATACAATCAACTTTTATAGACTCCAGTTTAATAAAACATAACACAGAAGTAGACACAATGATTTACAAAATGTTTCAAAGCTCAAAATCTCATATGGGCCCATGGCGTTGCTATGGGAAGCGTGAATATATCACCATGAATGGTTATTGAATCCCTTGCCCTAGAAATTAAAAATGAGTAAGGTAATCAAATCTCCTAACGGAACTTAAGGTCATGTTTCCAGCAGTGGAGGAGTGGATACGACTTCATAATTCACCAGGCTCTGTACCGTTCGAATAAATCTTGCTCAGTGATCTTCAGATATTGAATCTGAGGTCTCAGAATTGTCTCCAGTCGTAGGAAATTCTCTGCTGTCTCCCCTCTGTGTGCTGTATGTTGTATCTTCCCTCTCTGCTGCACCCTTGCCTCCTGGGACTCCACTTAGGGGTCAGGGTGGTGTTGCTGCTGCCGTGTCCTTGGCTTAGATCTCTGACAGGGAGTGGGGTACGCAGGCCCGTACCAACATGTAAAGCATTTTAGCTGTTTTTCTCAAGTGAATTTTTATCTGGCATATTTCCATGTCACACGGCAAATGTGAATGCAGGACAGAGATTTTCTGGTTCTCATACTGGGAGACTAAAACCCCATCAGAGCTTCAAACCTTGTACGGAGGGCTCAAATCTATCTTTCTTTTTTGAGCTTAGGGGGTTGAAGCTTTGGCTCAGAATCTAAAATTTTCACTCCTGCAACACCTATTAGTTCCAATTAACCCGTGGGCCACTCTGGCTTCTGTTCTTTCTTCTATGTCTTTGGGGTTCTTAGCCTAATTTGTTCTGAGCATAACTGTTTCAGTTTTTAGAAGCTGTCTGTCACATCTTACCCAGAATTTAATAGATCTACACTTGTACTAGGGTCTGTCCCGTTAACTCGCCCTCTACCTGCTGCTCTGTCTTCCTTCCTACGCTCCTGGCAGTCACTCAGGCACATGTGGAGATGCTATCACAACGTCATCTCTCCTTACCATTTTGAAGTCAGTCACGAGAATCCCTCTTCTTTCTAGAAATCCACTGGCTGAAACGAATAGCTCCTCTGGAGGACATGAAACCACGCTGAAACTAATTTGGATGCTAAAAGAATCCAGCCTGGGCGACTTAGCAACTTTGCAAGATTCTGCCTCAAAATTAAAACGGGGACCCAGGTATAGCTTAATATGAAAGCCCTGGGTTCAGTCTCCAATACTACCAGGGAATGGGGAAAATGTCCAATAAAAAAATTAAACTAACAATGTTGCTAAAATAATTGCCTATAAAGAAAAAAGGGCCAGAGCTGGGGAGATAGCTCAGTGGTCTAAGTGCCTGCCTGGCAAGTGTAAGGACCCGAGTTAGATCCCCGGTGCCACATGCTGTACTGGCCCCCAAACCCAGGCACCTTGTGCTGGCCACTGAAACTGGGTGTGATGGCACACAACTGCAATCACAGCGCTGGGGAGGTTGAGACAGCAGGAAAGGAGCATCACTATGAGTCTGAGGCATGGAGAAAGACTCTGTACCAAATACATAAATTTTTTTAAAAGAAAAGAAAAAAAGGCCAAGATAAAGTCAAACTGAGTTTAAGAACTGTGACAAAAACTGTGTGCCATAACCACTATGATGGAAATACATATATATATATATATATATATATATATATATATATATATATATATGATTGAACTCAGAGCCTTGCACTTGCCAAGCAAACGCTTATTCTACTGAGCTATCTCCCTGGTCCCTGGAAACATATTTTCTTGCAGCATAACTTGTGGGTACAACAAACAAACAGTCTTATATGTTCTTCTTTAGGCTAGCTTTGAAAACATTTTAATTGGAAATCATACTGATACACTATAATCTTTGGATAGAAGTTTGGTCAACAAGAAGATATGAAAGTGCATTAGACTACAAATTCGTGTTTATATCTTTCTCCCAAAAGAGTTTATTAGCAAAGATTTAAGGCCTAGAAGTGTTAAAAATTCCATGCAGACTGGAAAAGGAGGAAGATGGGCTAAGGACAAAGCTGTGCATGGCGAGTGCGCATCTCCTGGACAGATCACACAGGCAGCAGTCACTGAAGTGTTAGCACTGTCCTGGCGACTTCACAGCTTGTGCTTTAAGATGACAACGAAGAACATGGAGAAGGAAGCGAGCAAGGCAGGGACAGATGTTCCTGGTGTCCTGAGAGTGTCTACGCCAAAGACAAGATTAACATTTCCTATTTGCATTTGGAAGAATACACACAGGTAAGAGGAAACTAAGGACCCTGCCACCAAGTAGAAAGGGAAGCTGGCTGCATGCCGGGCAGGATAAATGGCTCATCTGCAGAGATGTCACCGGGGGCTCAGGGCCTTAGCCTTGGCTCTGGCGCCACTGTTGCTGGAAACATCCCTGGAACTCGGTTCCCTTGGGTGAGAGAAAAAAGAAAAGAGAAAGAGAGAGGGGGAAACACTACACTGAAATCCGTCTCGAGTGAGAAATGACTTTTCGCTTGTCTCTGCACTCCAGAAGAGAATTAACCTGTGAAGAAAGACGAATCACTCCTTATGTACAGCTTGCTGAACAAAACTGAGCGGAGTTGCAGTAATGACCTCAGGGAGTGAAACGGGAAAAATAAGTTCCCTTGTTTTCAACTGTGATAAGAAGTTGACTTGGCTATACTAGCAGGGATTTTTGTTTGTTCCGTTGGTTGGTTTTTTCTGTTTTTGTTTATTCATTAAGTCTCTCCCAGGCTGGGCTCAAAATGGCGATCCTCCTGCCTCAGCCTACCAGGGTACTGGAATTAAGATATGTGTCACTATTCCTGGCTAAAATAGCAGAGGTTTTTAAAAATTATTTTTAAAAATTAAATTATTTTAATTTAATAATTATTTAATAATTATTTTTATTAGAATATAATGATTACATTCAACACGGGAAGTTGGCACGCACACCTAACACATCCTAATTCGTTTTATGTCTCCTTCCTCTTCTCCTCCTGCCTCAGTCTTCTTCCTATTTGTGAAAGATTTATCTCCCTATTTCCTGGCACAGCTGTGTTTAACACATGGATGACACTATAAAACACTGCCATACGGCTAACTTAAGCTTCTCAGTGATCTTAGAGGGAAACAGAGATGGTTTGATTGCCTCTCTAGGAGTGAAGGCCCAGGGATGGACTGTGTGCTTACGTGTGTGCTTCTGTGTTGTGGATGACGCACACACTCTTGCAGTGCACAGAGGAGCCTGCTGTGGGGGCTCTGGGCCCCCTCGTGGCCCAGCCCTCTGCCCTCCTCCAGCAACCCCGGCCTTGAGTCCCTCCCTTTCCCTGCATTCGTGGTGTCTTCTGGGTGTCAGTCATCCCTGCATTTCAGCTGAGCAAGTCTCACAGGTGTGTGAGACAGAGAGCAAGCACATTAAATCTACGGTATGAAGGCAAAATCCGCGCCTGAATTAGGGATTCACCCAGACTTTGGGAAGGGCCTGAGAGATAACAGCACACTGTCCGCTGTCCCCGAGGGTCAGAATCACCTGGAGCAGCACGCAGGAAAGAGACTGAGCCCGACAGCGACAAACTCTGCTAGGCAAACCTCACCTTTCCCAAATTTCACCACTTACCTGCATAAGAAAATGCAGTGTGTGTCAGGGACAGGCCCGTGCTCTCAGGCCCAGGAGAGCCCGTGACGCCAGCTCCTCACTCTGCTCCGCCGGCTCCCAGAACCCATGGTGGGGAATTCAGGCAATCTGTACCTCGGCCTTCTACGATAGGCACAAAATGATGAAGAAAGTAGCACGGCACGCACAAGGCACCCAGCAGTGCTGGGAGATCGACGCTGCCCACCATTCCCCTGCCCTGAAGACCACACGCCCTAGCCTGGCAGGTGATGGGTGCAGGAGTCCTGTGACAGACAGGACGCTTTCACAGGTACATCTGGCATAGGGCCTCCAGGATGTCAAGGATAAACAAGTCATTGGCTTTAGGTACATTTTCATCTTTCTGGTCAAAGGTCTTGTTTGAAAAGCAAGGATCAGGGTCAAACACAGTATCTGTCATTTGCCATGCACAAATGTTATATTTGTAGAGAACTCAGAAATAACCTTAGTGAACTAGGCATATCTTCTGGGCTTTACCTGCTAATTTTTGGGGGGTTTTGGGAGGGAGTGGGAATTACTGGTAGTTAAACTCAGCACCTTTGCCAGGCAGGTGCTGTGCTGCTGAGCTACAGCCCCAGGCCCTAATTTTGTAAAACATAAGAAATGTTGGACTTTGTATTACAGAAATGACCGGAGCCCAGGATAGCACCTGTTTGAAGAAAGGGCATCTGAGGCAAGTCATGGCCCAGTTGTGCAGACAAAGAAAATGAAGTCTGGAAATAGAGATTTACTCAGTTACACAAACCCCAAACACCACATCCAGTAGCATGCTTTGTCCTTGCACGCTGCTCCCCTCCCCATGCCCCAGCCAGCAGGCTCCTATGGTCACCTTCCTTCTCCCAGCCCTCCTTGGGGCTCCACCCACACACGGGTGACACACTTCGGTACATGCCCAGCCCAGAATGCTCCCTAAAACCCCAATTTGGTACCAGCTGCCCCACAGAAACCCTCACTGGGCTTAGTGTGTCACACATGGGGCTCCTGACACCCCAAAAACCTCTCCTTGCAGTTTCTTTAATGAAATAAATGAGGTGCTCAAGCCAAGTTGCTGGAAGCCAGCCTGCTCTCCCCACAACCACCCATGATCAACAAATCCAACTCTGACACCACTCTGCTTTCCACATGCCCCAGCTACACTGCTGCCGGGGGCCCTCGCCGCAATCCCCATGTTCGTTCCTCTCCTCCCTACCCCCTTGTCTGGCAGCTTACCCCTGGCTCCGCAGCCAGGACCTCCCCGAGCTCTCTGGCTCAAAACCCTGCAGAGGTTCCCTTTCACGCAGGCTCCTGGACAGAGCAGGGAGGCTCTCTGGCTCTGGCTCTGCTCCTCTCCACACCCTTCCCCCTGCTCTGCTGTCCCTCTCTGGACCACTGGGGCCAGACTCAGCTCTGTCTCAGCTGCCTGGACTGCTTTCCTCCTTAAAGTCCTGGTTCCACCATCATCGTTGGTCCTAACCTCTGACGCTCCTTAACCCTTCCCTGCTTTTACTTCCTTGCCTTTATTTTTCTCACCTACTATATTACAAATGTATTTATTATATTGTGTTATTATTCCATCTTGGTAACAAGGGCATATTTCAGGCATGAGTGAATAAATCAACGAATTGATAGAATTTTTCTCTGAATAAGACTGTTTCCCAAACAAGGATTACAGCAAATACTAAGAAAAAGCTAAAGGAAACCACATAGCTTTATATATTTACTTGTGCATGTGTATCTTGTGCATGGTGCACATGTATCCCCATGTATGGATGCACGTGCATCCCCGTGTATGGACGCATATGTATCTCCATGTATGGATGATGTATGGACATGCACTGTGCGTGCATATTCCTGTGTACAAACGTGTGTATTTCCTTCGAAGATGCCTGTGGCTAAGCAAAGTTAGCACTTTGGCCAGGATTCCAAATCCTTCCAAAACAGAAGAAAAGTACTGCAAAATGTTTTCTGAAGAGTAGACATAGTAAAGCCAATTTAACTAATGAAAAACACGACTTGAAGCTGATTTTACTCTTCAGAGATCGCTAACAAGCTCAGACAAGCGCTTAGGGGGAGCCGGTGCTTCCGGAGCTGCGTGCACAGGGGATGTGCAAATTATTAGGTTTGATGAATGTCTTTAAGCATGACCATAGACTGTGTTTGGTCAGCAAAGCGCTAATGAACAGAGATTTAAAATTTTGCTTGTGCAAGAAATAAAAATCTAGAAGCATGCAGGTGCTTGTGTGCTGGGCTAGCCAATGTAAGGAATGACAACCGAGATAAAACAGATGTTAGAAGATACAACTGTTTAGGGGTCTAATGAAAAATCAACCCATTTCCCAAAAACCTGTAGTTTTTGCACAGTGTCAATTTTAAGAAATTTGAAGGTAATCTTTAAAAGTTATAGTTGATGATGGCCAAATGAGAACTATTCTGATATATTTTTGCTTTATCTATGGGACAACTAAACTGACACTCAAAAATTCCACAAGCTAGGGCCACAGAGACAGCTAAGTGGTCCAAGTGCCTGCTTAGGCAAGCGCAAGGACTCGGGTTGGATCCCTGGTACCACATGCCATGTTGGCCTGTCCTGTGTGTGCCCAGCCAGCAACCAAGACCCGGCGTGGTGGTGCACGCCTGTAATCCCAGCACTGGGGAGGGGCACTGAGTCCAAGCTGAATAGTGAGACCCTGTACCAAATACATAAGAAAAAAAAAGTCAACAAGCTGATGGATTGTGCTTTTTCTCTCCATTTCAATATTTATATTTTTATAACAACTAATAAACAATAACATTGGTGAGACGACACCAAAAAAGGAATGAGCAGTTTGCTCCCTGCGTAATGCATCCTGGTCTCGTCTGCCATAGAGCTCATTTGTTCTGTTCTGTTTTGTTTTTCCTAAAGAGATAAATAGACCCAAGGTAAACAGGGACAGCAAATCCAGCTCTAGAAACCACTGTGGTCAGTTTGCCTCTGTGCTGTGCTTGGCCTCCTCGAGGTCTGGTCCTTTTCCCAACACGCAGAAATCGCCTCAAGCCCTTCCTGCCTGCTCTCTCCCTTCTCCTGGTGTCAGGCATTGTGCTTTGTTTCATTTTTATCTCTAAGAGTTGTGGGCACTGAATGCTACAAGGCATAATCGTGCTTAGCGAAGGGTCTGGAGTGGGAAACACAGTGAATATGAGGTGCTTGTCAGAAACAGCCTTGGGATTCTGAGTCCCAGACGCCGAGGGATAGGCACTCCCTGCCTCTCTCCTTGCCACCCCAAAATAATAAGCTCTCATTCTAAACCTTGCAGGGGTGGGACGGAGGTAAATCTTTCCAGAGTTCTCCTTCTTTCTAAGGTGCTATTTCTTTCCTTTTATCCTTCAGGTTTCGCTTCTGGATTACTTCAAATAATCCTTGAGGCTGTCAGCTACACATAAGCTGTGGTTGGCAAGAAAAGTTATACTCAGTCCTGCTGATCAGACGCAGGGGCTGCAGCCACCTTCACAGACATCCGTCTGCCCCAACATGTCCCCGTCCCATCCCTGTCCCCACATGCCCTCCCTTCTGTGTTCCTCCCTGCTCCCCCCGCCCCCTAAGGCACCCAGACCGCTGGCCATGCTGCAGCCTGCTCCCCCTCTCCTCACAGCCCTCTCTGTCCTTCCTCTTTTTTACAGTAGCACCCCCATCTCTCCCGCCACCTTCCCTCCCTTGTCCTTCAGGCCCCAGGCTGCCTTCCAACACCCTGAAATGATGGCCTGGGACACCTCTCCCCACAGCTCCACGCCAGGCAGGTGGGGTGACACTGAGCACAGCCCCAAGGCCCCTCACCAGGACCTTTCATCTCACAGAAGCACAAGAAGAGAAGACACCACTCAGGAGAGAAAAGCTGGAAGTCAATTTAGATGTCCCTCCCATTCAAAAGTTACTCTGTGTGTGTGTGTGTGTGTGTGTGTGTGTGTAGACACACAAGTGTGCATGCTGCTAACAGGCACACTGGACAAATGAATTCATGAGTCTGCTATTACCAATATAGGACAGAAACTAATTCATCTGAACGTCACAGAATGTATATTTGAACTCAAATCTCATCAGAAAGGTTTTTTAAAAAACAAATTAAAACAAAAATAGCACGATTTCATTTTTATAATAAAGAATATCATGAAGATTTAATGGATTGAAGACATATTGAAGGTACCTGGGAAAATAGGATAAAACCTATGATGCATTTTTTTCACTTATATCATCTGAAATTGCGACCTGAGCAGGAAGGACAGTGGGACAAGGGTGGCGATGACGCTGGCTTTGCCAGGTGGATGCCAGACAGAGTCGGAGGCAGAGCTCAGTGAGGGCTGGGGACAGCGAGAGAGGGTGCGGGGCATCCTCACCCCTGTGATTCGCATGTTCTGTCCCTGACCCCGTCTCTGTCTCCATCTCTGTCTATCTCCATCTCCATCTCCCTGTCGCTCTGTCATGGTTTGTGTCTAGGTTTCCTCCCAAAGCCTCATGCAGTCAGGGGGCAGACTTCTAGACTTTGCCATGAATTCATGATCCAGTGCTGGGATTATGGGTGTGAGTGCCACACCCGCCCTGGGGCAGACAGCCTGAATGCAATAGAAGGGAGGGAAACAGGCTTGCTCTCTGCCACAGCTCCTCCCTTTTTTGCTCTTGTTTTGCTGTTTTCTGCGACCATGAACTGCTGTGCTCTGCCATGTACCACTCTGCCTCAGAGCCAGCTGAGTGTGGACTGAAACCTCCACAAACTGAGCTAAATAAACCTTTTTTTCCTTAATTCTGGGTGTCAGGTACTTTGTCCCAGCAACAAGAGAAAAGTAACCGAGACAGACTCCGCTCTTCTCTCTCCTCCCCATCTCTTCTCTGTCCTCTCTTCTTTTTTGAGCCCAGCCTTCCCATGCAAGTTGCTGCAGCCACAGACAAACTTTAAACCTAGATAATAACCATGTTCCCCTATGTTTCTGTATCCCTTTACAGATTACGAAGCATTTTCCCATATACGATCTCACATCACCCTTGAGGTAATTAAGTGGAAGATTCCAATCCCCCATGCACAGATACATAAACAAATGCTCAACATAGTTCACTTGAGGTCTTATGTAGGGATCGTTATGGGCTCTTTTATCATTACATAAAAGAAGAAAAGAGGATGAAAATGGACTTTAGGTCCCAGCCTTCTCTGGGCTGATGAAGCAGTCTGTGCTGAGGGGCAGAGACAGTTTTATCTACACCTCTCTCGTATTTCTTCTAAGAACCTGAGAAAATGGTGTAAATATTACAGATTTTTATAGCTGGGTAGCAACATATTAAGTCATATTTCAGCTCTCTCTGGTTGTGGTATTATGTAATAAATACAAAAGAGAGGGAAAAATGAGCTTTGTGGGTAGGTATTACTATCCCATTTCAGGTGAGGAAGAGCAGGGTGCAGGCAGGTGACTCAGTTTGTCACGCAAGGTCACTTTAATATGCAGGTTGTAAATATGGGACTTTGACTGTCATAACTAAGAAGGATCCAGGCATGAATTCCTTGATGCCAGATACTGTGGTGGCTTTATTTATTATGCTACTTAGAAGAGATGCAAAGGAGACTGAAACACATCTTTCCCTCTGTTATCAATGTCAGTATCAACACATAAATGATCAGCTACCCAACTATTGGTCTAAAATGAGTAGACAACATGAATTAGCACCAGGCTGAGGGCCAACTTGGGTCCTTCGTCTAGAACAGAGTTTGCAGGAAGAAGATCGTAATGGGTCACCTAGCTAGCAACAGCCACTACCACTGGACGATGTTACCTCAAGCAAGACCAAATCACCTACCCAGGCAGACGTTTCACTCACTTCATCCTCTGTGAAGGGTGGTACTGAACAGGGCTACTGACCTGGGCCACCACGCAGATGCAGCCAGAACCTGGCAAGCCAGGCATGCTTTCCTGGTTACGGGTAAACCAGCCCCGGCCACATCACCCTCTCTTCTGTGAACTTCTGTTTTGTTCTAAAATGTGAGTAATAATACAACCTACCTTACAGTTTTACTGTGGGGAAAAATAATTTGTGTAAGGCAATATTCAAAACTGAAAAATAGGGGCCTGCCCATTAGCTCAGTTGTTTAAGTGCCTGCTTAAAAAAAGCAGTCAGGCTCAGGATGTTGTGGTTCAAACCCAGATACTCACGTCAAACCAGAAATGCCCTGAAGGCATCTTGAGGGTGAAAAAAAAAAACAAAAAACCCTGAAAAATACCATAGAAGAGTAAATTATTATGATGTGTAGAAAAGTCATGTGACCCCTATTTCTAAGCTAAAATAAGTATTTATTTAGTGAAATGTTGTATCATTTATAATTTTTCTGTTTTAATACTATTTTGTACTCTCTTTAAAAAATAAATACAGGGCTGGTGAGATGGCTCAGTGGTCTAAAGCACCTACTTAGAACAAGCT